>PVHX01005087.1:0-39583 GCA_004024805.1 Geosciurus inauris | reverse complement strand
CATAGAGCAGAGAGCGCTATAGTAGGAGTTGAGAACAGGAATTCTAGTTGTGGTTTAGCCCCTAACTAGCAGACTACATTTGACCTTGATTATTTCATCTGTAAAATGGACACCTTATAGGATTGTTGCCCTTAAGTCAGAGGACCTATGTAAAAATGCTATCAAGCTTTAAAATTTTCATAAAAACTAGAGTAACACACTGCACAAAAGCAACACACTTGTCTCTAAAAAGAGTGAGTGCTATATTCTTTTGTGTCTCCCCAAGAATATGGGATTCTCTCGCTGATCTGAGACATTCATTTGCCTTAGGTGGCAGAAAGAAGTAAAAGAAACACAAAGAAAAAGTTAATATGTAGATTTTTGGCATTTGAAATTGGATTTGTAAGCAAGACAACAACTTTGCAAAATATGCAATTTTCTTAGGAGGCAATGTTCTACATATTCTTTGTTTCTCTCTTGGCATATCAAAGGCTAAGCCCTGGACACACAGTTCCAAGCATTTACCCTTAAATACATAGTGTACTCAAATTTACAAAGGATGTATATACCTCCTGTTCTATCCCTTGGAGATGGTGGGAGGAGAGAGAATGAGTACAGAGATACTAGGAAATGAATATATCCAAGCTTTCATGAGCTTTGGCCCAGAAAGGATGCAATGCGTTAAATTACAGAGGACCTTGCTGGGATTCTGTTTGCCCCTCCAAACCTACTCACTACCCTCCTTCACCTTCTCAGAAAACAGGAGACAGACTAAAGGATTACATGAACATGGTTCCCTTAGCTGTCTACTCCTTAAACATGGAGGGCAGAAGAGAGTGGAAAGGAGTGTTCACTCCTGGTTGCCTCCTCCCTACTAGGCTGCCTTTTGCAGTTTCAATTACTAGTGGCCACAACTTCCATTAGGTAACCCTCTTCTACAGCTTCTTTCTTGTCCACACCCTTTCCTCCAGCCTGAGAACTGCTGCCATTCCAAGGTGCTTCAACATTGCTTGATCTTAATTAACTCTGCCATTTTTGAAATGTATAGTCCATTCATTAAGCTCTGGAATCAGGCATCTCTATTAAGCGTTTCATTCCTGGTCCCTGAATGGTACAGAAAGCTTCCCCTAATTTCTTCTTAGATCTCTAGCAAGAATTATCTTTCAGATCAACTCCACATTAACCTGGTGCACAACCACATCACTGTACCCAAGGCAGGTACAGAGTGCCCCAGCACACTATTCTGCAGTTAGTTAACCATGAATAAGATCCAAATCTTCCCACAGTGTTTGGGAGAACCTTATTTCCTTGGTGAGGAGTTGGTGCCCCAGCAGCAGAGACTGAGATTATAGGTCCCAGCCAGAGGTCTGGATGGAGGAGGGAAGAGAATCTCCCAACAGTAAGAGCCAAGATGAGGCTGAATCTTCCTGGAGGGCCAACTGGGCCTAAACTCAGCTAAATGAGATAAGATCACAAGTAACTGGCATAGAAAACCTCAGTATCAAAGGACATCATGACCCTTGTTACTGCAAAGCACTGTATAGGTCGTATGGGTCTTTCCTGACATACAATCTCAACTTGGACTGGGATAAAGGAAAAGGTGAGCTAGCTGGAAAAGGAGAAGTTTGACCCAGATAGTAACCATTTATTGAGGAAATGGGAATTATTTATAGGGGCTTTATAAATGATGGCACAGGAATGGACTAAGCCTAATATTATTCTTCCACTACCCAAAACCTAGGAGCTCAAACTTAAATCAGGTATGGGGTTAAAAAAATACTGAGCACATGTATGTATGTGCACCAAGATGTAATGTGAATGAAGTCTGCAACTCTGATATTGGAGCATTTTGCATTTAAGGACTGACATTTTACTTTTCTTTACAAGCAAAATAATATACATTTGTTTAATAATGATGACAAATAATCATAGGTCTGATTCTAGTGCAGAAATTGCACTACTCTATTGGCCAAGGGAAATCTCTGGAATGCACTAGGTGTACAAGTATTTGTCAGATGCTACTATAGTTTGCTATCACTATACCTAAAATTGGTCAGCAATACTCCATCTTTGTCCCATGTGCAGAGATGAATGACACAACAAACAGAACCAGATGCAGTGAGAAATCACTATGGTCTGATCTCAGACTTGCTGATAAGGAATCACACCAGTCCCAAGCTGCTGGGCCCTAACTAAGGCTAGTCTTGCTCCAAAGGCTAAGTTCTTGTCTTAGTCTGTTTTCTGCTGCTGTTGCAGACTACCTGACTCTGGTTAATTTACAGAGAAGAGACTTATTTCTTATAGTTTTACAGCGGAGAAGTCAAAAGTCAAGGGTCCTGTACTTGTGTGCCTCCTTGCTGGGTTATCCCATGGAGGATGGGCAAGATAACACCATGAGAGAGAAAGAAAGGGGATGAAACTCACCTTTTAACCAGGAACCTGCTCCTGCGATAACTAATCCACTTCCACATTAGCAGCTTTAATCCATTCATGAGGAAAGAGTCCTCACGATCTAACCATCTCTTAAAGGTCTCATGTTTCAACACTTAAAGCAATTAGTTGCCAACACACTAATTTCAGGGACATATTCAAAACACAGCAGTGCTTTCCTGTCTTACAACTATCCAAATAATAGTAAACAAAATGTTAGCAACTACGAATCATGAGATGAGCTTTAGGTTAAAGTGCCTACTCCAACCTTGAGACCAAACCACCCACTGCTATCCACATACTCTTTTTTTTTTTTTAAATAATTTTTTAGCTTAGATGGACATAATGTCTTTATTATATTGCTTTGTATGAGGTGCTGAGGATCGAACCCAGAGCCTCACGCATGCGAGGCAAGCGCTCTACCACTGAGCTACAATCCCAGCCCCTATCCACATACTCTTAATGCATCCAGTCAAGCACTCCTGGAGGTTAGGTGATGGCTTTATGTCCATGATTGAGTTTACAGACAGTTATGAGCTAAAGTCATTACAAACTTTGATTTTGCTTCAGTGACCACATCCTGTGTTGTTGGCAAATATATAGAAATTACAGAATTACTTTCAAATAGCAACATAATCTAGTATTCAATGAGGGAATTAAATAAGTCCAGCTATGTAACCAAGTAAAGGGAAAAAAGCGCATACTTTCAAAAGAATACAAAGTTATCCCAAGATTTAATAAAAGAAAGAATGCAATAAAGTAGCTTAAATGAAAATTAACCATGTCTTAAATAAGAGATTTAAGACCATAATATTTATCATTTAATTATATTTTCTTCATAATATTTGGTAAAAATAACCTCAGGAATTATTTTAACATAACATTTTGGAATATCTCCATTTATTCCAAGGGAAAAACACTGAGCTAATCCCATTACTGTAGGATTTATGATTATCTCTAAGTACACACAAAAGCTAAGACAATTCTAGAAAGGTAGAAATTAAAGTAATAAAACAAGTTTATTTATTAGAATTCTGCTTTCTGCACATTTCCTCAACCCATCACAGAAATATAAATATTACTTCTCATGCACCTCTGTTACTGAACTGCTTTTCATTCTTTTTTTAGTAATTTGACATGTTTCCTGTTGCCCTGTAGTTCTGATAGAGGCAGCAAAGCCAAGAACCATACAGGGAGTGTTTTACCATCTCACATCCTAAAGCCAAGGCTTGACCCCTAATGCATGACAAGCCAAGGGATTTTAAAATGAGTTCTGCTAGGGATGGAGACCACCTACCTTCAGCCTTTGAAAGTAGGGTCAGATTGTTGTAGGAAAACAGTGGCATTGTGGGAAATTTGCTTAGACAAACAATGGTAAAAATAAATCATAATCCCACTACCCAGATGTCATCCATTCAGTCCACATTTTTCCTACATGCTGCAGCATACATATTTCCTCCACATTTTACTATATCAGATATTAAGATGCCTCTTATAATCAATAGTGTCTTAGTACTGATTGGCAGTATTTCCTTCTTTCTTAGTAGTATATATTACACAATCATTCTTGGGTACCTGTGGGAGATTGGTTCCAGGACCCCACACAAATACCGAAGTCTTCAGATGCTGAAGTCCATTTTTAGAAAGGCCTAGTATTTGCATATAACCTACACATATCCTCCCATATGCTACAAAAGTCATCTACAGATTACTTATTAATCTAACACAATGTAAATATTATGTAAATAATGTTATTCTGTATTGTTTAGGAAATAATTTCAAGGAAAAAAATCTGTACATGTTCAGTACAGACACAATTATTTTTTTCCTGAATAGCCATAGTTGGTTAGATCTATGGATGTAGAACCTTCAGACAGGAAGATCTGACTGTATGTATCCATATCTATGTAACTAGAAATGAGATATTGTTGCTTTTCTTCCCTCTTCCTCTGTCACAGAAAACCATCTTGATGACTATGATAACTGCTCTCCCACCCTATCCCCAGCACAACCCTACAAAAATGTATGAAGAATTGCTATCAGGCAGGCTCTTTGTTGCTCTTTAGTGATAATTTTTGGCCTTAAGAGAAGTTAATGAGGGACTCACACCTTCATTGCAACCAAGAAGCATAATAATCTACTATTCTTAAACCTTTTGGGGGATTTCTTTCTCTGAACCATGCCAAAAAATATTCTGAAACTCAGATCTGCCCCAACTCAAACCATATTGAGAAGGGCTTAACTGCTGTTACCACTGCAGGAGCTTTCTCTCAGCAGCTGCTCAATTACTCTCTCAAGGGAAGAAGTAGAATAAATGTGATTTTTTAAAAACATAAGCTAGGCACCAAGTATGTTATAGATCTTATTTTTTTTCCTCCTCCCCAGAAGCACATTAGTCAGGTGGCACCATGAACCTTAAAGGGTCTGAGATTTTATCCAACTTGCAAGCTAACAAATGGCCTGCTACAATTTCATGACTGCTTGGAGAAGAACCAAGACTCTTGGCTAAAAGATTCATGGCACAGCAAGCAGCATGAACATCACATTCAGGTTTGTTATGGTTTGGATATGAAGTATCCCCCCAAAAGCTCATGTTAAGCAATGCAAGAGTGTCCAAATATGAAATGATTGGATTATGAGATTTTGTGACCTGGATTAATCCATTTGATGGATTAATAATCTGAATTGATTCCTGGGTGGTAACTTGTAGGCACATAGGCCATGGCAGGAGGAAGTAGATCATTAAGAGTATGCCCTTGGGAATTACATTTTGTCCCTGGATGCTTGCTCACTCTCTTTCTCTCTTGCTACTTGATTGCCATGAGATGGGCAACTCTAGCTTGCCTCTGCCGTGCCCTTCTGCCATGATATGCTGCCTCATGAAACACAGCAATGATGTCAGCAGACCATGGACTGAACCTCTAAAACTGTCAGCCCAAAATAAACTTTTCCCCCTCTAAGTTATTCTTGTGAGATATTTTGGTCATAGCAATGAAAAGCTGACTAACACAAGGTTGGTTCTGCTAGCCACCAAATTCCCTGGAGGAGCCTAGGTGGATACTGTGCACACAATGGGTCTGTAGCCCAGGTGAAGAGCACTGAACCAAGGAAACATGAATCTTTTTGAATAGACAATAAGCAAACCTGCCTACTTTCAGACCCCTATCAAATCCTCTGCTCAAGAGGACTGGGACTCATCGAACACCAAAGTCTGAAGCCTTCATAGCTGCAGCCTTCCCACTGGGAAGAGTCAGGGTAAGATTGTCTCTCAAACTCTTTCTTATAGGACCTGCTGTACTTACATTCACTGAATTAATACCCCAAGATAAAAATCAAACTATCAAGTTGTCCAGATGCTGTTTCCACTATATCTGTCATATTTGTCTATGCCTTTTAATTTTTACTGCTATGACAATGACTCAGGCTTCTATCATACATACTCAGACTGCTGAAATTTTAGCTACATTTCATCTCCCTGCTTGTAGACTTTCCCCACCAACCAATCTGCACAACACTGAAATAAATATTTTGAACACATTACTTCCATTATGTCAAAACCCAGTTCAGAAACAGTCGATAGATAGATATCTGTTGCTTCTAGCCTAAATTTGAACATTCTTATACACACAGCTGGCTGCAAGTGATAATTCCAACTATACTGCCTATGATTTTTTCCACCAGTCTCTTATCCAGCTGGGCTGCCAAATGCAGCGTTCTTCAGTCACCTTCCATCCATTCACAATCTTTAATGTCACTCCATCACTGCTGAAAGCCTTTTTCTTCCTCCTCCTCAGTTTCTCTTCTAAAAATCCTGCCAAGTTGCCAAAACCAATAGAATAACAAGTATCATGTTGTGTGCCTTAATTTGATTTAAACTAATGACCCATCTGCTTTTATATATATTAATCTGCACATTAGTCTCTCTATACATATTACTGCTCTATACTTTATATAATCTAAACTGCGTTACAAATCACATCATAACTGAGATACACAATACTCTGTATTACTATAATTATAGTTAACCAAGTTTATGAAGAAATTATTTCAGACACTATTCTGTAAATATTATTTTCCTCTTTAAAATACAAGGAACACATGAGTCACCACTATTAATAGTATTGTTTTCAAGCTTTGGCCTCGTCTAATAATGTGGTTAAAACTAGAAATTATATCTATAATGCTCAGTCTGAGAATGTGCTGGTCAATTGAATAAAGAAAAATTTTATGCTTTTTACTAAATATTTTATTTGAAGATGCTTCTGAGGTTGCAGCAGATTAAATTCTGAGACTCCATGGTTCCTTTTCTCTTCTTCTTTTTAGTGTGCTGCTAAGGTAACAATCTAAATAGTGCTGATTAAAACTGACTCTGATCTCTAAAGAAAGATTTCTGACTAGCCAAAATCTGACTTTGGCTAAAGATGGAAGTGACACATTATTATAGAAAATGATCAACAAATAAATAGAATTATTTTCTTCCATTTGTCATTCAACCATATGTGCAAGGTGACCATCTTCTGACTGCAAGAGGAAACATGTCATTGATGTAAAATTCTCAGGTTAACTGTGTACTGACAGCCTGGTAACAGGCAAAGTGACCAAAATTCAATGGAACATGAAAGATGGCAAGAGTTATATAGTACCACACTGTAACCAAGTACACATGGACTTGAGGAATAGACAACCATCAAGAAGCTCAAACCAAGCCGGGCGCGGTGGCGCAAGCCTGTAATCTCAGCACTTAGGAAGGCTGAGACAGGAGAATCGCGAGTTCAAAGCCAGCCTCAGCAATGGCGAGGTGCTAAGCAACTCGATGAGACCCTGTCTCTACATAAAACACAAAATAGGGCTGGGGATGTGGCTCAGTGGTTGAGTGTCCCTAAGTTCACCCAAAAAAAAGAAGAAGAAGCTCAAACCAGTTAAAGGTTTCCATGCAAACAGTTAAAGGTTTGCATATAAACCTAAATGATAATTTCCAAGATCTGACCAGGACTCCTATTTACCTCCAGGAATAAAAATCTGAGAACTCAAACTGGACTTGTTTATGAAAAGCTTCCTGCTCTCATGTCCAACGCATGCCTGTGAAATGCTCTGAAAGTCATGTGGGGATTTGAGTGATGGGTACAACCTGCTAACTCCTAAGGCACAAAGACACTGTTGTGGACCATGGGTGTTGCCTGATTCAAATAATCATTTCTCTGGGCTAAGGACAGGAAATGTCACTGCATTAAGACATGGTTTTGCTTTGCTTCCTGGCTATCATGAACTGACCAGCTTTCCTCTGCCATGCCCTTTCACCATGATGTTTGCCTCACCTTCAGCCCAGATCTATGCAGTCAGCCAACCATGGTAAGACCATGAACCAAAATAAACTTTTACTTCTCAAAAAAAAAAATTTAGAAAGAAAGAAAAGAAGAGAAAATAAAGAAAAGAAAAAGGCCCAGTTTTATAATCTGAGATCCTTAGGTTGGCTGCATATTTGAGACAGGTCATATTTCAAGCTGTCATCTGTGGTATTTTAGGATCAGAAATTTTATTTCACCAGTTTACTCTATGTTCCCTCTTATATTCTCAAATACATCCTAAATCTCTACTTCTTCAGAAAAGCCACAGGTATGTGAGAAAGACAGTTGAACCAAGGTCTTCGTGACATGATGGATGACCCCAGAATGTTAGTTCCAACTGGTAACTGAAGACATCTACAGCAGAGGCAATCAGCCTCTTGGATGATAGTTTCTACTAACAAACATTTTGGGAGAATGATTTGCCAGTGAACCAAGCACCTTGTGGTAAGTAGAGCGCAAATGAAAAGCGAATGATTATGTGGCATGCATTGAGAAGAACGGCTTCAAAAAACTGTAGCACTTAATGTCCTCTATTTGCCGTGCATGATTGTCTTTTTCTTCCTTTAGATCGCAAGGTGTCTTTTTCTTTGTATCTCCCTGCTTTGTTCTTAGGAAGTATTCAATAAATATTTGTGAAATAGTTTAATTAGCCATGTGGCCTTACATACATATTGTTCAAATGTCTATAAATTGAACTTGCTACTCAGCAAGGAGGCATCTCTCTTCTTGTAGTGTTGAAGATAAAAGGACCAAGACTTACAACCATAGTAATGGTTGGATAGACATAGAGAAGTAACAACCAACACACATCCGTAAATCAGCCCTACGGGTACTATCACTCCTTTTCTGTTACTGCATCTTGCCCCTTCAAGGCTACATGTAAGCCATAGGCTAGCTTTCATTTGATCAATGTTTTGTTTGATAGATCAATGTTCTGTTTCACATTCCCAGAAAAACAAATCTAAATCCCTCCTTCCTTAGAAAAGCTACAAGTAAATAAGCTGAGAAAGATTAAACTTGATCAGACTGTTCATGCATAACAGATGACCTTAGAATGGCAGTCCCATTTGGTAAACCAAGACAAGTTGAACACTGGTATTTATCTGGGACTATCTGTAGTAGAATGGTGTCTCTTTATGTCTCCCAGGCATAGTTGTGTTATTTTCTAACCTCCATGTTCATTTATGTTGCTTAGAATATATCACTAAAAGAAAGCTTTACTTGACTTGACTTGTACTACAGAAATTTTTAAAAAACTGTTGTAGAAGTAGATCAAGGGAATGGGTATAGAAGGCATCAAGTTTTCTTAAAGAAAGTCAGAAGTAAAGAAGCTTGAATTCCTTACAGTTGGTTTGGCTGATGTGTTCCTCCAGGGGATGCTTCTGAGCTTGACTCTGGTGGGGCCAACTTGACTAGCAACCAGAAAGGGAGCTGCCCTGATCTAGGCTTTTATTCCTGACATGGGGTCACATGGCCTTCCTTGTCTGCTGTTATTGGAATTTCAACAACAGCACTAAAAATGGGAGAAACACTAAACCAATTTTCATTAAAAAATGCAAAATATTTACCATTAATCTCCCCAGTTTCTCCAATCACCTACATTTCAACTAGAAGACGAAGGCATTTAGGATATTTTTGAAAGGTACCACACACAAAACTGATACATACTGGATAATACTGCAAGTCAGACCAAAACAACTCAAAAATAAGGTCATAAAAACACAGCAGCCACAAACTTATGAATAAAAACCTACATACAGAGTTATGAAAAAACAAAAAATATTTAAGGCTCCTGATGGATAGACTCCAGGAACTTCCTTCTCTAAATAAACTCCCACACTGCATGAGGAAAAATAAATAAAAACTATTGCAGGAATGGGTACTGGCGAGTCAAAAATAGCTGCACCAGCTAAGCCCATAAGTCATGCTCTTTCCCTCTGCATCCCACCCAAATTTCACAGCACGCACATTCAATTCACCTGTCATGGGAGCTGGAAAAGGAAGACAAACATGATAAAAGGTAAACCTCCAAATTAAATCCCCAGCCTTATATTTTTGCCACAAGCAAGAAGGGAGACTCTCTCATTTATATTACAAGAAAACTCCAGAGAAAACAATTGCTCTGAATGCAAACTCATTAGTAAAAATGAATCTCCATTTCATTTAAAAAGAAACTGCTCCTCGTTCTCCTTTTCATCCTACCAAAAACTGCCTTGAGAACTGGATTTTCTATTCATATATTTGGTTCCCTGAGTCTTCCTGAGATACCCAAGCTACAGCCACAGGCTCTGGGACCAGTTTCATCTTCTGCAAACCCTAAGGAAGTAAGAGGGACACAAGCTTGCACATGCCCAGCCCTGCCCAACAGGTACATTCCAGTTTGGGTCATTCCTGGATGTTCACTTGCCTTCGATAAGTGCTGACTGGGTCATCCCCTAAGGCTAGTTCAGGGAAAACTGTAAGCTTCTTCCCTGGGCAATGGATGATGCCCCACACCCACCCTATCCTATGAACAGGAAGCAGGACAAAACCTAACTTTTTCTCAAGGCATAGTAAGTAAGAAACATCTCTTCAGATAGGCCTGAGCTTTCAGGGCTCTCTAGTCCTTACACAATACCAAGGCTATGGTGCGAGTGATACCATGACATGACCATCAACACACCATGCCTGGACCCAGGTCTACTGGTGCCTCAGCCATACTTGGAGACCTGCAGATCTGAAAAGCTCTGATCAGAAGTACAGCTCTGAAGTCTTCCCTTGACTTCAAGCAAATTAGTTTAATAGCATTCACATTACTCTCGTTTCTCTTATCAAATCCTCGACATTTCAGATAGCTGCTACTAGCAGTGTCTAGGTAAAAATCTCATTTCCTCCTGAAATTTAGATACGAAAATAAAGGTTAAAAGAGATGGAAAGATGTGTTTCTGAATCATGAAATGTTTAGCAAAAATAAAACGTGCAGGAATCAGAAAATTTTAAAGCAAGTCATAGACAAGAAAATGGAACAGCCAAATGAAGTAAAAGACACTCAACTAACCAGTAATAAAGAAAATGAAAATGAAAATCACAAAAATATAGTTTTTCATCTAAGCAATTCAGCAAAACTGAAAAAGTTGGATAACCGCCTGTGTTGAAGAGGTGGTGGAGAGGCAGGTCCTCTCTACCTAACATCCCTGGCTTCTGCCTTTGATTATTCCACCTGTAAAAATCCATCTACAGAATAGAAGGAATAGACCTTAGGAGAACTGTATAAAATATTTACTGCATCATTGTTGGCAAGTGGCAGAAAACTACAAAAATTGAAATCAGTACAGCATAACTACACTGTAGTTATCTGTAACTTCATTATTTTCAGTTATTAAAAATAATGAACTGAGCTGGGTGTGATGGTGCATGCCTATAATCCCAGTGGCTCTGGAGGCTGAGGCAGGAAGATCTCGAGTTCAAAGCCAGACTCAGCAACTTAGCAAAACCCTGTCTCTAAATAAAATACAGAAAAGGGCTGAGGATGTGGCTCAGTGGTTAAGGGCCCTTGGGTTCAATACCTGGTATCAAAAAGTAAATAAATAAATACAAAATAATGAACTGAATCAACATGTATTGGCCATGATGAATTTTCTTAGTATATTGTGAAATGCAAAAAGCAAGTTGCCGAGTCATGTTTGCACACAACCAATTTGAGGGAAGAAATAAAAATACCTTTTATATGCAAACATGAATATCCATCTATGAGTTTGTATGAACATTGAGGAAGGTGCAAAAGGACACATGATAAACTGTTAATGCTGGCTAATGCAAAAGGTGAGACGGCACAGGGAAAAGGAAATTATTAACTGTTTTAAATTCCTCAGTATTGTTTGAGTGGTTACTATGCGCATGTAGTGGATAAAATTTGTATCTTAAGTTAAAATTTTAATATAATAAATAAAAAAGGATTTTACAAGTCAAAAATCTTAAGAGATAGGCATAGGTACTCCTCTCTAGTCAATTATGATAATATAGTATTGAATCTTGGCTGTTTATTTTTTAAGTATCTAGAAAGTAGGACTTTAGGCTTAGAAGTCCTGTGGTCTCACAACTATTATAGGAAGGGAGTCTTTCCTGACATTTTCTTCAAATTACTTTCATTACCATTGGGACTAATTTGAGGTAAATGTCAGGAAAGACTCCCTTTCTATAACAAATGCCTCTTTCCCATTCACCTCAGGCAACAATTATTATTATTATCCCTTTTTAACAGAATTAGAGAACATTTAAATATACAATATCATAGATGTGGTTTGATTTTGCCTAACACTATTAAGTAGGAGGTTCAGAAAAGTCTTATAGAAGTCAAGTAACAACAAAAAAGGTGGAATGTTTATCATCCAAAAATAGATCATTTACATGCATTATGGTAAATCCATGCATCATAAAACATCATTTTCCAGAAGAACAATTAATGATAACATTAAATTCAAAATATCATGTTAATTTAAAAATACACAAATCTGTAGTTTTCATTTTATATCAAACATTATATAAAATGCATATATTTTCTATGCACAGAAAAATTCCCCAAGATGGAAATTAAAAAAAAAAACCTTCAAAATGAATATTATTGGGAAGTGGATTTGTGAGCAACTTTTTTTCACTACTTCTAACTACTTTCATGTATTATTCAATTTTATATAATAAACATACATTAAGAAATAAATGTGTCATTCTAGAATGGCTTCCAGGGGGCCTCTGCATCACACCTATCCACCTTACCACAAGCTGGTTGATAACATCTCAGCAGAGCCTGTGTGGTTGTGGCCTTCCACAGGTGTAAAATAAAATACAAACCAGTCTCTTGGCAGAGGGTCAAGGCCAGGAGCCCCCAGGCACTGGAGCCTGCCAGCCTCCCACACCAGGCAGCCTGCAATCCAGCCCTGCTAGTTCATCATCTGGGCCCTTTCTGCTCCCATGTCTGCTCATGCTATTCTTTGGCAATTGTGCCCTTTCTTACCATTTTCATGTGCCCAACGTCACTTCATCCTAAAGCCCAGGTCAAATGGTTCCAACACTGTGAAGCTTTCCTGAGAATCAATTGCTTCCTCGGAGATAATGTGTACCCCTTATCACTGGTTCCACTCTAGCACTTGAACTCCCTTGAATTGAACCACCTTGAATTCACTGTTTAAGAGGGAAGCCTTTCCTATAACCTCTTCCAGAGTTTAGAGACATGACCTGAATCACAGCTGTGGTGTATAATAGGTGCTAAAAAGTATTTGATGAAAAGTCAATAATACATAGTTGACTAAAATGAAATATAATATTACATCCTACAAAATCATTAAGAATCATTGGAGCCTTTTGTCCCAAATCACCAATTAAATAGAACAAACAAGAAGGATCAGTAGATCAGAGAGTTCCCCTGAGGGTGTCATGGAGCTTATGGAAGAGAAACTGTTTTATTAGACTTAAAATAAAAATCAAAGGCCATTTCCCCCTAGTACTCAAACAAGATAGGATTTCATATACACAAAAATAGAAGGAATAGATGGATCTTTTCAATTGGCTCAGTGTTATTACCAAAGGACAATATATGTATATAGTATATGTATACAATACTAGTTACTTCCTTTCACTATTTACAGTTTTGACATCAATGAGAGGTAAATGCACATACTTCTAAATCATGAATGATGGTTTATTTCATATAATATTGAGTGAGTGAAGGAATTTGAATGAATCAAACAGCAAATCAATTAACTTCTCAGCCAAAGTGGATCCAGATTTTAGAAGGCAGCTGAAGGGACAGTGTCTTTGGAGACCAGCTGAGCAGGACAGAGAGAATTAATAACACAGTTCCCAACTTCAGCTCTCTAGCAGAACAGGGCTTCCATTCGTCCCTCACTCAGAACCCTTCACAGCGCTGCACAGTCTCATGCTCTCAGACACACTCACTCTATCGCTTGCTCTGGAGATAAATGACTGTTGAGGTAAATTTAAAAATTAGGACATGTTGAATTATTGAGAAAGAGTGTCTATCTTTTATCCCTATTTTCTGAAAATATTTCCTATATTTTGAATGGAAAATTTTTCAAAGAAAACCCACTTTTAAATCTGTTTGTGGCTCATGCAATTGTCAATTTTCAACACATTTTTAACGAATGACTGAATCTAGAACTATTTCTCAAAAAAAAAAAAGAAGCTCAGCTATTTTAAGAATTTATTAATGGAATTTATGGCATGCAAAAGACAGACGCAGGAAGAGGCCCAAATCCTTTCTAAAAATTTTTCTTAGATGACAAATAAAACTAAAAAACGGACGTGTGCAACTGAAAGAAGAGCTTAATAATCAGTTTTCAAAAACACATTCTTTTAAAAAAATTAAAAAGTGCTACCTCAGAAGTTTAACATGGTGTAGCAATTGTGCAACATGAAAATGACCTAAGGCTCTTCTCTTTCCCATGTAATCTGCCCCAGGCAGTGAGGTGGTGACTTATCCACTAAGGGACTTTTAATCAATGTCACAGAAACACAAGGAAAGTCCTGCCCTATGATTCCAAAGCATTTTTATGCCTTCGGATCACTTTTAATTTTTTCATCCACATCTTATTTCCCATATTTGGTGATATAAGTGCTTAACTGTAGCACATTTTACTTGATGAAAGAAGTTTCTTAACGCCCAGAATTTAACACTTGACTTTTTCTTGATCTTATGTATCGTGTAAAATGTAATTATTTAATATATCATAAAAATCTAGCAAGACTTTTTTTACGCTATGTTATTGGTTAAAAATTAAATCAACAGATTCCAGCCTTTGATCCTTCAATTTATAACTCAGTTCCCCAGTTGAGCAGTTACAAATGCTCATCTAAATTTTTAAAAATCACTCTCTCTTTAGAACTCAAGGAAACTTTTCATGTCCCAAGGAAAAGTTACTTTCTCATCCAAATCAGATTTTGGTTTCTCAGCAGTGTCTGGAATCTATAGGCTCTCTGTCTCCCTAGGTGCCAGAAATTAATGTCATATGTTAACAGGTTTATCCCTAAGGAAAATCAGCTAATTTCATCCATTTTGGCTTTAAGTATTTAGCCTGGGTTTCTCAGCGTCAGCACTACTGACATTTTCTTTTTCTTTTTTTAATATTTTTTTAGTTGTAGATGGACATGATCTCTTTATTTATTTATTTTTATGTGGTGCTGAGGATCCAACCCAGTGCATCATGCATGCAAGGCAAGCGCTCTACCACTGAGCTATAATCCCAGCCCACTACTGACATTTTCTAAATGGAGAATTTATGTGTTGTGGGGCAGGGGAGGCTGTCCTGTTCATTGTAGGATGTTTAATAGTACATCTGGCTTCTGCCAATTCCATACCAGTGGTACCTTCCTCCTAGCTGCGACAATCAAAAATGTCTCCAGTAATTGTCCAAGGTGTTTACACTGTGCCAGGTACTGTTCTAGGAGTTTTATGCACTTTTTTTTTCTCAAGTGCTGGGGATGGAACCCAGGGCCTCAATCATGCTAGGCAACCACTCTACCAATAAACCATATCCCCAGCCTTAGGCACATTATTTCGTATGGGTAAGTTAAATATCACTGGCCCTAATTCATAGATGAGAAAAATGGATGTTCAGAGAGAAAGTGGTGGAGTGGGGCCCCTCTGCTTTTTCTGTGTTCATGTGACCCATTACCTAAATATATCCTGGCATCCTCAGCTTTGGAAACTGATCATGTGTCTGTGGTCATATGTTTATAAAAATGTTTCCTGCTCACATCCAAGTAAGTGTGCTCGGGGATAGAACTGGGTGGTAATTATATTCAGTGAGTGGAAAGTGGAGGGGATTATGCAATTGTTCCATCTCCAGCAAACAGATGAAAAGCATTTATCAGCCTGACCCTACAGGTTTCAAACACTACACAATACACAGGCAAGATAGTAGACAGAAGACTCCGATTGCCTGAAAGGGCTTAAAGGACTATTAAGAATATCCCAGCAGCTGATTGCCTTATGGGTTGCCTCTGCTGTATTCAAGATGCACAAGAAATTGACTGCAGACCTATTGACTGCAGATCTCTGTCCCTGAAAGCGAACAGAACTTAGACTTACTCCTTTGGAGAGCAAAGCAGAGTACAAGATCACACTCAGTTCAGCTCAGGCCAAAAGCCCTGGTCTTGGCTTGAAGCCCAGGGCACAATCCTAGTTCCTGGTACAGCTTTGACTGTGCTGACCTTCCCACATCCTGGCCTCAGTGCCCCAGGGCCAACCGATCATGTGGCCTGCCCCAGGCAGGTGACCTGAAGCTGCTTACCCAAGTGGACTCCAGCAATGAGCTGCTGTTCACCGTATAGCCTTCTGACATTCCCTACCTCCATCTTTCATTTCCTTTTCTCTGGAAGTGCCAGTGACCTTACTGTTTCAGGCAGTAAGACACCCCGGTGCCTTTTTAGACCCTGGAAATTGGGTAGTGTCACCCCTCACCTCTGAGGTTTACTGGGTTTCAATTCTCCCTTTGACTCTTATCACTACTTCCCCAGTTAGGCACACTTTGCTTGCTAAATTCCTGCCACCACAGATAATCTGAACCCTTTGCACTAAAATGTCAGGAAAAACAACCAGCCACATGGTTTATACCCTTCTGGGATACATCCTAGTTGAGAGTAATCATGGGGAAAACACCCTTGTTTCCAAAGTGTGGCCTAAACTTAAGAAAACATTAAATTATATGTTATTTTTAAACAGCAAGTTTGTATTCCTGATTTGTGCTATTACTTTCTTCTCTCTTAGGCAGAAACAAATTTGCTTTAAAAAATCCTTTTGACTACCTGTTTAGCATTCTAAACTCTCTACTTTTCAAGTCTTTACTTTTGGGCCTGGTAGGCAAAAAGGGGAGAGTATCATCTGATTTGGGGGAAAATATTTCCCTAAAATTCTCTGTGGTAGGAAAAGAACTGAGAAATAAAAATTAGCTGTAGAAAAAATAAGTTACATTTCTTGTAGGTCTGAGCTTGTGAACTTGCTCATATTCCATATTGAACTGGAACACTTGGAGAATGTATGCATTTTAGAGATTTTAGAGATTTTAGAGATTACGAAGAGAACAGACCTACCAAGATGAAAGAGTAAAGTGATTCAAGGGATTGGAAGTGATCCAAAGTAATCGCACATAAAGACTTTCATCTACACAAGGAACTTGTAGAAACTGTCACAAAGGGGGCTTGTTCAAAGAGAAGTGCTGTCAGCTCTTTCTTTAGCAAGCAATAAGAACAATAATGAAAAATTCAGAAAGAATAATTGTGAGTCTGATTTAGGAAATATTTTCTGATTGTAAATTAGATGTAACTTTACAAAAGACGGGGGAAATCTTTTCTGGAGATGCTGGAGAGAGATTCACCACATGCTTATTCTGATTTGAAAGCACAGACCTGGCCACACATCTCTGAGAAGGAGCATTTTCCTTTCCTTCGTCTTTCCTTCCCTTTCTTTTCCTGCCCAATTATTTAGGAATGTGGTTACACCTCTGATATTAAAGGGGAGGAATCTGGATGCTGAGTCTGCTACTAATGGGCCAAGTGATTCGGAGCACGTTTCTTCCTGAGACTCACCTCTGCGCCTCATGGGTCAAATAAGGGTGACAGCATATCTATAAGTCTGTTTAGATACCATGGTGATGACTGAGGTGGAAAGTCTGAGAATAGTCTGATATCAAATACAGAAATGTGAGGGGGGAAAGGGAAGTTCTACTTTCACAGAAATTTGTTGTACAATTTTAATGGAAACTGACAAATACCAAAGTATATGTTATGAATAAAATAAGCATCTATTTCAAACTATTAAATGTCATATACTTCCTTAAGCTGTAGGAAATATAATTCAAGAAACACTCAACATATGATATATTTATTAAACATAATTTGGCAATTTTGGTCTTGCATTAAGGCAGAAGCTAGGATGATAATTATTTTATTTATTTGTAGGGCACTAAATACTAAAATTTGTTTATACATTAAAACTACAGGGGCTGTAGCTCAGTGGTAGAGTGCTTGCCTCGCATGCGTGAGTCACTGGGTTCCATCCTCACCACCACATAAAAATAAACAAATTAAAGATACTGAGTCCATCTACAACTAAAAAAATATAAGAAAAAAACTGCAAGTAAGTAAGCCTTTGCATTAATGCAACAGTAATCAAAGTGTTGCAACTACCCCCACTTCTGGGGCTACTGTAAGTTCATGTTTGATCTTATCTTCTCTTTGTGACAGTCACAAAGATTTAGGATATGGGATGAAGGTTTAAAATAAAATACAGAATATTAAAAACAACCACAGTTTTGGAAACTATAGAAAGCTTATTTTTTTCTTATTTTCCTGAGTTTTTGATGATTCATACATTCAAAGCCATATTTAAGAGCATGATTTCAGGCCTACCAAAAGTGGATCTTTGAGGTCAACCTTGCACATCCTTGTATTTTTAAGCTCCACAGGTGACACTGATGGGCAGCCAATGTTGAAAACCTCTCATTTTAAACGACAGGATACAAAATGAGCCAAGCATTAGTCCAGGTCCTGAAGAAACCATGGTCATCAGGCAGGCAGGGTCCCTGCTCTCCCATGGCTTGAGATACAGGATGAGCAGATGAGCAACAACTGACCTGGCTGGGACAGTGCTAACAGGGCACTGTGAGAGGATGACTGGAGACAGGCTTCTGCCCCAGTGAATGACCACCAAATGCTTGAGAAGTTAGGGAACGCCTCTCAAAGATGGGTCAGTAGTTCTGAGCTTGAGAGGCTACCCTGTAAAATTCCAAAGGAGAAGAGTTTCCTAGGCAGAGGTGACAGCTAGTTCAAATGCCTTACTTGGTACATCTATTGAGGGTTTTGTTTTTGTTTTGTACCAGGGATTGAACCCAGCAGTGCTTAACCACTGAACCATATCCCCAGCCCTTTTTATTTTTTGTTTTGAAACAGAGCCTTGCTAAATTGTGTAGGGCCTTGCTAAATTGCTGAGACTGGCTTTGAACTTCTGATCCTCCTACCTCAACTTCCCAAGCCTCTGAGATTACAGGTGTGCATAACCATGCCCAGCCTCTGTTGAGTGTTTGTTTGCTTTTGAGACAGGGCCTTGCTTTGTTGTCTAGGCTGGTCTCCCAATTCCTAGGCTCTGATGAACCGCTCATCTGGGCCTCTGGAGTGGCTGGGACTATGGGAGCCTGCCTTAGCTATCTGCTGAGCTTTAAACAGCCCTTCCACTAACAAAAAAATAAATAAATAAATAAAAAATGATAATGTAGAGTGTTTCTTCTAGATCTTTTCCTGCTGTCAGTTGTTATTTCAAATTGATTGTAAACTAAAGGTTGACAAGGGACAAGAAAAAGGTCACTCTTAACATTGATCCTATAATTGAAATTAAAAACTTGAATTCTAAAGGTGATCTCAGACCACAGCTAAGGATTAAAGAGCATTATATTTGCTGTCCCCTTCCCCAGAATATTTCCACAGAACTCTCCGTCTGTCTGAATCATGACATCTAAGAGAACTGATCTATAAACTGAACTGTCAGTGTTACTCGCCAGAAAATCAGAAGCCTATGCAGTTGTAAGCTCTTTGAAAGCCTGGGCAAGGCCTTCATCCCTACCAACTCCCCAGCTTTGGCCACAGGGCATCTAGCAGCTGCTCAATCAAAAGGTACTGCATAATAACTACACGCCAGCCCGCACCCTTGCTAACACTGAGGCTGGTATAGAGAAGGACATCTATACCTTGACTCATATATTTTTTAATAAATATATATATATTTTTATTCACATGTGTTTTACCTGTTTTTCATGTGTTTATTTTTCGTATACTTGTTTGCTTATTTTATATACATGTTTTGCACAGATACGCATGTGTTTTCATATACATATAATGTTGTCCTTCCTATTACAGGACTCTCTAGTCCTGTAATGTTCCCTCAAGCTACATAGCCATAGAGAGAGTTCCTCACAAAGGAAGTCACAGAAAAATGGTGTGGGGACTTTCCAGCTATACTTAAGCCTACAGATGATTCTCAGCTATCTCTTCATCACAGTACTCTTGAGGGCTATGGCATACCCTATCAAGAACAGTGATTCTGGGGCTGGGGCTGTGGCTCAGTGGTAGAGCGCTTGCCTTGCATACGTGAGGCCCTGGGTTCGATCCTCAACACCACATACAAAGCAATAAAATAAAGACATTGTGTCCATCTACAACTTAAAAAAATATTAAAAAAAAAAAAAAAAAAAAGAACAGTGATTCTGTGGGACAATGACCTTCTGTGGTGAGGACAGATATTTTCTCTACCCTACTCCATCATGGAAAGCACACATGAATGGGGAGAAAAGGAGGAGAGATGGAAAAGGGGAATATAAACATAGGCAGCTTGGAAAGAAGTCACTAAGTCCTTCTGCCATACACCACTGGGGGACGGATCTTAGCAGCAACCTGACTCCCAGACTCAGAATCACAGTGTAATTTAAGAATATAGCCTTTGGAATTAAATGGGCCTGAATCTAGTTTCAGCAACATAGTTATTAATTGAATGACCATGAAGGTATTTGGAGGACTGTATGAGATTCAACTATATAAAAATGTTGGGTACAACATATAAAATAATGACGAGATATTGGGAAAGATTACAATGAACAACCAGTCAGGCAGAGCTGAACTACAGGCAGGGCCCTGGTAGTAAAATGTCTGCCGTCGAGGACATGGATGCTAATGCCATGTTTCACACTTGTGATGGATCTAGGTCTCATTGGAGTGGCCACACTAAGGGCTGGCTTTATTACCAAGGTACTCAGTGGGTCTGTGAAGACCAGGAGAGAGCAGGTACATGTAGGGGAGTGCAGACTTAGACCTGCCACCAAGCAGATGGCACAGAGCGCCTGCTTGGTGTTTAAATCCACACCTGATATTTTCTTTTCTCTCTGGGTTCTTTGGAACCCAGAAAAGTGGGTTCAGTCCTAGCTGGGAAGTTAACAGAAGGAACAAAAATTGATAAAATTGATGCTTATTTCCATAGAAATGAAGATAGGCAGCAGATGGACCAGCTCTTAAAGTGCTGACACACCAAAAAAAGAAAGAAAATAAAAGAAAAAAGAAAAAGACAAGCCTTTGTTCCTCCTCCAGCAAATGGAAGATGTCTCTGGCTCCTGGTGGCTGGGTGATGTCACAGCAGATTTTTCTGTCCTAAAGGAGCAGTATTTATGAGTCACGTCACAGTTGAGTGCTCATTTCTCTTCCCCTTAATATCCTGTGTTCTAACTTACCAGCAAGTACATCAAACTGAGATCATATAGAAGTCTCACCATAGAAGGAAGAATGGAATTTTCTTTTGTTTTCTAAAATGTTATAGCTACACATTAATCCAAAAGAACTTCATGTTGCTTGGGTCAGCTGAGTTTTAAAACACTTGGCATTAAGGGCATGTTGTCAGTGTGGCTGGGTGATAGTTGAATGCCTACAGCTAAATGGCTGGTGTCCTAAGTGTCAGTCAGGCTCATCAGCAAAACTAAAATTTCCACTTGAGTCAAAGCCAACCTCCACTCCCTCCCATTCTTTTCCTATAACAATGACCAGAGAACAAAGTTTTCTTCCCCAACAGCATGTTACAGAGACTATTAGGAAAGTGGGTGGCTATGTGATAGCTATGTCAGGATCCTTCATTCATAATTTTGTTCAAATCTTTTATGATTCCATTTAGATTCTGCCTTGGAATAGCAAGTTCCATACGCTATTACACTATATAAATACTAGCTCTTTATTTTTCCTACATTTACTTGTTAACAGATTAGTAATAGTTCATCACAAAGTATGTTGGTGCTCAATGAACACAGGGTAGAAAAATCAGAAGTCCCTGAAGGCCAGTTCAGCATGTGAGGTTCCCACATTAAAAATAAATAAATAAACAAAATAAAGGCATGCTGTCCATTTACAACTACAAAAATTTTTTTAAAAAGAAAAGAAATTAAGATGGGCAGTAGACAGAGCAGCTGGTAAGGTGAAGTGGCAGCCAGATAGAAACACTGCTGTTCCTGGATGTCTATAATGCAATATAAGTCATATTTGAAGTAGGAAAGTTCCTCTAAACTTTCAGTCAAAAGAAAAAAATATTATTTGCCAATTTTTAAGCATATTATTTCTTTACCATTTTCTCTTGAAATTAAGGATACAGAATTGAATCCATATATTTTTTTTTATTTTTATTTTATTTTTTTTAGTTGTAGATGGACACAATGTCTTTATTTTATTGGTTTGTATGTAGTGCTGAGGATCGAACCCAGGGCCTCACGCATGCAAGGCAAGTGCTCTACCGCTGAGCTACAATCTCAGCCCTTGAATCCATATTTTAAAAAAAAATTTTTAGTTGTTGATTGACATTTATTTATTCATTTATTTATATGCGGTGCTGAGGATCGAACCTAATGCCTCCCACATGCGAGGCAAGCGCTCTTACCACTGAGCCACAATCCCAGCCCTGAATCCATATTTTGATGGAACCTGGAAAAGTACATTTGTCCCCTTTTCACTGAGAAAAGGAAAATTTTGCCTGAGTTCAAAAACCACATCCAACAAGAGCACAATGAGTGAGATGCAAATGCCAAAGGACAATCTGTTCTGCAAAGCCATCCAGTAGGAAATAAGGGTAAGAATATTACAGAGAATATAGAAAATGCAATTTGAACAAAATAATGACAACAACAAAGCCATTGCCAACAACAAAGTAAAACCCAAGGTCAGCAAAGAGTGATTCAGTTTAAGAGAAAAATGTTAATTACAGAATGGAAGGCAACTGAGTTTAAAACCCTGTGAAGATTCCCATATGACATCATAGGACATCATACAAATGACTGCAGTGGATACTGACTGCCCATTTCTCTGACCCTTGATACACTGTGGAGTCAAGACCATTCCACACTATTCCCTTGGTAGACAAAAAGAGAATTATATACTAAATGCACCCTAAAACCCCTAAAAGCTGCTTACCTAACATGGATGGCTCTCAGTCTCACTGGCCTCCCACTACCCATTTGGTTGTGCTGTGTCTCCCATGTGCCACTGACCTCACTACTGTTTTCAGAGAGAATGACCTAGGAAATAAATTAAAAGTAAACTACAGAAAATGGAGAACCAAGGACAATAGTCAGCTTCACTTGGAGCTTGTTGGAAGTTTAATGTCTTATTTTTGAACAGTTGGAAAAACCAAGAAAGGCATATTAATTCCTGCCACTCACAAAGACACAGCTGGTAGAAATAGTCCAAATTAGGACCAATATAGTTCACAGAAACTATTTCCAGTCTGGCACTTTCAATGACTTTGAGGTTAATTGTCTTCAGCTATAGAAGGAAGTAGCAAATGTTTTTGGAGCAGAAAGCTCTCTCTCTACTTCCTTTCTAACTCCTGGTACTTTAATGCTAGCAGAGAAGTCTACTAAAGGAAGGGAAGTGGGAGGGTGAATGTTAAGGGGACCTATAATTTGACTTCCCACATCTCATGCCCTTTTTGATTTGTGTTCTGTCAACTCTTAAGTTATTGTTGCTATTGCTTTTACTTTTACATCCTTCTCTGCGTGGTGCACATTAAACAAATTTGAAAACAAAATGGTTCAGTTGACTTCAAACTCATGTAGTCAGGAAATAAAATTAAGTTCCTACAGTATCAGATTTGGAACTACTTCAGAGTGAAAAGGAAATAACAATGAGTTTGGTGAAGGGAGACTTGTGGAAAAGTACCAAGCAGAGAGAGGCTGCCAAATCTCATCGCTGCTCTCCCCCCATGTGACAAGCTCTCTTTGGACAACACCCATGAAATCAAAGGCATGGATGTTGATCATGAGAAAAAAATAAGTTACACTTAAAAAAGAAATAAAATTAATGGCCGGATACAACTACTGTTCTTTCCCAGGGAATATCCTGAAATGTTTCTTAAATTAAGTACACTGTAAAAGATGGTATTGGCAGAGCCCATCTTCCACCTGCTATTTGAAATTTTTTGTTCCCAATCCAGTTAATGTCACTTTCCTTTGAGGTCAAAATGTGAATCAGGTTTTCAAACACTTCCACTTTAAATGCCTGAATATGGATCACCCTTGTGCTTAAGACCCACACAAATCCTGCATTTGGAACAGATCTTTATTGACCTGAAAAAGAATAAAGTTAGCCGTTTTCCCAAGGTGGGTAATTATTATAAAATAATATACATAATTTGTTTAGTTCAGTATAAAAAACTGTCTTTTTCCAACTTGAGCATATTATTTTGAAGTCTAAATGGGAAAGGTAATCCAAGAAAGCTTAGGGCAGAGGTGAAATCAACAGAAATGGCTTCTATTTATATCAAGATGACCAGCCTTCTCAGGACAGACCCAGCTGGTGGAGAAAAATTGTTACCTAAGGCATCCACCACAATAGAAAAAAATTACTCACCTCCCGTTTAAGCTAATTCCCTAAAATTATTGTAATGATTTTGTTTAAGGCAGACATAAAACTACCATCAGGAATCTGCAATCAGAATGTCTTCCATGTAAACTGAGCTTATTGGTATATATGAAATGAAGCCAAATAGGCCTAGATCTGATTTGAACTCAAAGTCGTAACTATCTCACCAGCCAAGTAGAAATCTTCTGACCATGAAATACCACACATGCAGTTTTGATAGGAGGACTTTGTGCAGTATTTTTTCAAACTATAGGTCATTTAGTGGGTCATGAAATCAATTCAGTAGACTGTAACTGGAATTTTTTTAAAAAAGAAAATTATTTAAAGTAGAATAAAATAGTCAAAATGATAAGGAACACAAATAGTAAGGGTAAGTAACCTGTCATGAAATTTTGTCTCAATTATTGTTATGTACTTACACATACACCCAAACTCATACACATGCTAACAACACAATGTGATATTTGTTGTTTGGAAATACTTTGCAGAGGATATTTAATTTTGTTGTTTCATATGGTATGTACATTTGTACCTACTATCAATATAAATCCCTCTTCCAACAAGGTAGGATTGGGAATAAACAGGATGAGTGAGGCCACTTTCAGCCATATTGCAAGCACAACTGTGGGAAGTAGAATCAGCACTACATGAAGACAGCAGAGCCCAGGCAGGATAAAAAGCTGCCTTTCCACTTGGAATGAAGTTGATAATATGGGTGTCCCAACAGAGCAGAGAAACGCTATAAGGTTTTCTTTCATTTGAGTCATGGGTTTCTTCAGATACGGTACCTTATTCCAAAACCTAATAAACTGTGAAGGCTTTGGTGATTCCAAAATATGCTTTGATTATTAAGAATTCATACTGAATATATGTGTCAAATGTTGCAGCTATAATTCATTCTTTTAAATGACTACTCTTCCATGATAAATAAATACTGTAAATGTTTTCAAACATTGCCTTCCTGGTGCTTTTTTTTTTTAAGAACTTTTTCTGCAAAAGAGATGCTACGATGATTATTCTTTTTGTGCCTGTGTTGTTATATAAGGTAGCTTTAGCTCTGGAAAATTCCAAGAGAATAATTTAAATTTTAAAACCAGTTGCCCAATTATTTTCCAAAAAGACTATGGCGCACACTTTTATCATTAACACATAAAAGTATTTTTCTCCATCTTTGTCAATAATTGGACTTATACGTTTTATATTTTGCCTAAGATATATAACATAATATAGTTAGTTTAATCTGCATTTCCCTACTGTAATTAAGAATCTTTTCATATGCTATTGGCCAATTGTATTTGGTCTTTTGAAAGGTCCATTCAAGTTATTTGCCTATTTTTCTATTAGTACATCAAATTATTGGATTTTTTCATATTATATTGATATTAATCAATTAATTGCTATATGTGATAAAATTCTTCCATTTATAGTTGGTCTGTTGAATTTGCTATATTTTTTCATGCAAATATTTTATAATTTTTATGTAGAATAAAGTGTCTTTTTTTTTCTCTTGTGCTTTTGTGTTTCCCTGTTTAGTTAAAATAGTCTTCCCAATTACTACATTATGAGTGGTCATCTCATTTTTCCTTTAATACTTACATTATTTTATTTTTATAGGTAAGATTTTGATCCATCTAAAGTTAATTTTATAAGGCATATAGTAAAAGTCAAACTGTAATTTATTCAAATAGTTATTATTAAATAAAGCGTGTTGTCCATTGAATTCACATACATTAAACTCCAGAAAATTGTAAGATCCAATTTGGACTGGGTTCTGTGGTTGTTATCCATGGTGTCAATGTCATGTTGTTTTGATGAAAGTCACTTCATGGTACATATTAATGGTCCACAAGGCACTACCGTCCCACGCCCCGTAGCATTTATTATAATGCTTTGTCTGTTCTTTCAATTTAGCCTTCTTTAGTAACTTGGATAGTGCTTAATTCAATTCCAAAATATGTTCACTGAGGCTTTAAATGGAACTACACCAAACACAGTTATTAATTCATCTACTGAAATTTTAAATTTTTAGATCGATTTTGGCAGTTTACATTTTGCTATCCTTCTTCTGGTTCAAGGATCAGTAAACTAAGGCCTGCAGGTGACACCCAGCTTGCTGCCTCTGTTTTTGTTAATCAAGTTTTGCAGTCTCTTAGCCAAGCCAATTTATTCTTGTCTACAGCACCTTTTATGCTATAATGACGGAATACAGAAGCGTGACAGAGACTGTAGAGCCTGAAAAGCCGAACATGTTTACTATCTGATCTTTATAGAAAAAGTTTGCCGATCCCTGGCTCTAGTTTAAAACTTAGTTTCCAAAACATTATGTGGTACTTATTCTCTAGCTTCTAAAATTTATCTTAGGTACGTTTCTTTTTTCATTTCTAACTTTTTCTCTTTTGGGGGGAATGTGTTCACAGAGGCTTGTATCTTTCCAGAAATTAACTACTTAATTTATTTAGCCTTTCCACTATGGCTATTTTCTATGCCATTACTCTCCACTTCCATCTTTTTAAATTCTCTTATTTTAGTTTTTGTTTTTAATCTAGTTGAAGTATTAATTTTTATGGTTCCCAGTCTCTGTTGCAAAGATTTTGCATTGTTCTCTTGTCCACTGTTTTCTAGGTAGTTAAAATTTTTCATTCTGATTTCATTTTTGGCCCAAGTGTGTTTCTTAATTTCCAAGTTGTTGAAATTTGTTAGTTATATTATATGTATTTCTAATTTTGTTGGAAAATAAGTAAAGCATGTGGTCTGTAAAAGCTTTTTTAAATTTGTTAAGCTATTCTTTGTGCCAAGTACTCACAGATTTTTCTAAATGTTTTGTGGCACCAAGAGAACCAGTGGAAGGACATAACATTCTCTATAAAGTTCTATGATAAACACCTTTTAGGTCAGGTCATTAACTGGACCATCAAGATCCCTCTGTCCTCACCTAATATCTATGATCTACCCTATGAAATAGAGTGGAACTTTGAAATTATTAAGAGAAAAAGAGGGAATGAACATTCTTATTTTTACCCCAAGTCTCTCCGTCTTTGCCCAGAGGTATATTTACATTTTAATATAACAATGCTGTACTGGATTTATTTACTTTTTTCTTATTTTATACCTACAATGTACTTTATTGTCCTTTGCTCTTCACTATTTTGCTGGATTATAAATTCCAGTTCATTCCCTCTTTTTGTCCTGTTAATTTCAAAGTTCTGCTCTATTTCCATTCTGTAAGTTGTTGCTTTCCCTTCACAAATAATTGAATGACAAGCTTCTGAAAATAAAATGCCTAACTCTAGTAGTCAAAAGAAATCAAATGTTTGCTATCATCTACAAACCAAATGCTGACTGTTTCTTCCTTACAGGGACCTTTCCAGTTTGCCCCTGCAAAGATTAAGCTTGGATTCTCTCTCGTGGACATGCCTGTCTTGACTGCAAAGTCCTAGCAGCTGGCCTCTTAGAGGCAGAAAGCCAAACATGGCTTTGGTTTAGTCAGTTAGATGTCTTGCAAAGAGATTTGCAAGAAGGCAGCCATTTCTGCTCTTTGTGCAGCTGAGAACAGTGATGAAAGTGTTGTGTTGGTTGTCTGAGGGTGAGCTGTCAGTATCTCATCCCTAACTTCATGGGGTCAAAACACACAGGTGTGACCTGTCCATTTTGCTAGTGCAAACAGAATGAGGTATAGATGGGTGATTCTGTTCTCTGCAACTGGACCCTGACTTATAGATAGATACACCCCGTTTCTCTCCTTAGAACTTCCAGGCTTTACTGGGTGATAATCTAGTACTTTTAGTTTGAGATAAAGTTTTCCTTTTCATATGTCTCTAAAGCCAATGGCAGAAGGAGCAGTTTGAGACCTGGGCAGGTCCTGATGGCAGTGGCCAGCTGATCTTAATAGCCTCTTAGCAGTACCCAGGGCAACAGCAATGTGGGGTCCCCATTCTAGGGAGTAGTTCTGAACTTTGGTCATGAAACTTAAGGTCTACTACTTTCGTTGTACTGTGATTGTGAGGCCAATTAACCCAGCTCTGTTACAAATTCCTTCTTTTTAAAATTGATGGGTGAGTTGTGTTCTCTGCAACCAGGCTCAGAATGATAGCTCTCCATTTCTCCCTTTAAAACTCCCAGGTTTTACAGAGATGATAATTTAGGACTTTTAGTTTTAGATTAAGTTTTTCCTTCAATATATGTCTTCTACTTTAAGAATCCTTACTTGGCTCTTACATTACACTTTCCCAGTCACTACCATTATCTATTCTACATTTAATCAACATTTGAGTGTCAGTCAAGTTGCCAAGAATTTGGTTTTGCTCAAAAAAGACTGCTAAAACTTGATCTCTGTCTTAATGTTCTACATCAGTCACATCCACAGATTTTATAAATGTTTCCCAATGTTATTCTCATACAAACAAGTAATGGTTTGTTCCTTGTTTTTATTAAAACTACTTCCTTTAAGCTCTTCCAGAGAAATAACTACACCATCCCTTCCATACAAGGCACTTTGCTGGGTACTCTTCATCTCTCTATGCTTCTTGCAAATACTTACATCCTAAAAACCTTGTGTGCTCCAAGCACACAAGAAGTTCTCCTATAAAATCTGTCCCTGGCTGGCCACCCTGAAATCCTCTGGGTGCTTCAGTGTTCTTCACGCTTAATTGTTGTTTCCCACATATTCTTTTTTTCATTTCCATTTATTTTCTAAGGACTAGTTATGTTGGAAATTCCTCACAAAGGGTAACTTGTCTTTGTGGCTGTCCTTACATTTTATGACACTGTGATTGCATTCTTATCTCTACCACATGTGTGTGTGTGTGTGTGTGTGAATTCTTATGTGTGTTATTGTTGTGTACTTGGCACACAATTACTTAAATTCTCTATGCCTCTGTTTTGCCACCTGTGAAATGGAGGTGCTATCGCCCACCATGTAGTTGGGGTTTGGAGATGAACTGGAATCCTGCACGACAATGCTTACTTAGCTGCTGTCCAAAGTCCAAGGCCAGAAGTTGGAAGGCCAATGGTGTCTGATGGCAAAGCCTGTGATCCTAACCTTTTCCCTCCCTCAGCTTTCCTCAGCCACCTTAACTAATGTCCCTTCTTTCAGTTTACTCAAGATGCAAAGGCTACTTTAAGAAGCTGTACCCAATGTCTAGAACATCATTGCACATCCAGATGGCAGGTTCCCTCCCTTACTACCTTCAACCAGCTCTCAAAAACCACCCCCTCAACATTCCTCTGCTACTGTTAGAGGGGGAGCCACTCAACTCCACCTCATTCTCCCTAAAAATGCAACACCCACGATGCCTGGCTCACGACTTTAGCTCACGACTCCCAGAAAAAGGCAGCTTGTCCTTGCACATCATGAGAAGTGACACAATGCCCAAGCCTTTCTGTACTTTCAGTGTTAGCACATCTGCCTTGGAAAAGGTACAGATTCAGTTTAAATGAGTTTGTCCAATGCTCAGTCAAGTAACACTTAAAAATGTCAATTTAATAAAGTCCCATCCGTGGCAGTCACTCAGCTTACATGCTTTCCCACCCTCCTAGCCACTCTTGGGCGTCATGCTTCATTGGTTTCTAGAAAGTACAGGTGTAAACAAGTACACTAATGCCTCCCTAAAACCAGGTGTTCTGAGGGAAGGCTTGCCCATAAAAATTGACCAGAGGGACGTTCAAGACAGGAGTCACCTGCAGAGGGGCAGTCTAAAGCCATTTTCATGACCAAACTGCCCTAGCATCATCCTAATGTCCCAAACACCCCTTAGGCCCTTGAATCTGTGCAGCATCCAATACTGACTCACGCCCAGTTGTTCTGGAAAATCTTTGCCTGTGACAACCTGGTAAACAAGTCCTACGACTCACACAATCCCGAGGTAAACTGATACACCTGTATTTCTACAGCTACCTGTGCTGACATATTCTACCATCTCTTCTAGTTTACTACTGCATCCCCAGAATCTGAACATTGCCTACAATGCTGAAAATGTTCACCAAATGCTTGCGTGTACATAAATGTTTTTTATACAATAACATGTACTTCTATTTACGTCTGTCATTGATACCAGAATTCAAACAAATTCTTTATCCATACATAGTTTAATATTTAAATCCCATGATGCTGGTGAAGTCTTGTTTGGTTTCTTCTCTCTGTATTCTCTCTAGGAAACAGCACATATATGAGAAGGTAAAAAAGCTGGTTTTTCTCTTAACACTGTTGCTGAATTCCCCATTTACCTTAGTTCTTTGTTGTATCCTGGCCTAAATGTTTTTTGTGTTTCTTGAAGATCTGTTTTTCAGGTCTCTTGGTTGTTCCTAAACCCTTCTGAGGAGGTAATTATAGTCTGACTTCTTAGTCTTCCTGAATCTTGGTCTTTGGATAGTTCCCCTGCTAATCATTTAGACCACATATTATTAGGTGTACTACTGAATTACTACAAATTAATTACTATAGGATAAAAGTTAATTTATTATGGTATCATATTCATTACTGGGTTCATTGTCATAAGATTCCTTAGTCTTCCAGATTCTAAAGAGAAACACACACCATAGGCTTGAACTTCACTTCTAAGATTACCTTAAACCATCTTCTGGTTCTGGCTTTGTAATCTGCACAAGAGCCACAACAGTCTCCTTTACCACACCAGAAGCTACCCTCAACACTCACAATTAGGAGCACTGAAAAATATTCAGTAATTGCAAAGGCTACGGTAATAGCAAGCCATCTGGCTGCAATACTGTGGCCTCCAGAGCAGGAAGTTGGTGTGATTCTGTTCCTTTATTTAAAGGAACTCTAAGCAAGTAAACAGAAAATATTCTTAGTACATAAACGCATCATTAGAAGGACCAGCAAACAAGTATTTTACACAGATGTTAAACAGTCCCATTTCATGGTCTCATTTATAAGTCGAATTTTCTAAAACGGGATAATTAACTCTCCTTTATGGTATCTAATCAAGAAATACCTGAATACCTATGTGAATAGAATATGTATATTTAAAAATTATGTACCGCATTTAATTTGCAAATTCTTACATATTATAATTTCAGGATTTTCAAATTTACAGTACAATTTTGCTCAATTAAAAAAAGTCACAGGCAGGGGTATAGCTCAGTGATACAGCATGTACTTATATACAATTCTCAGCACCAAAAAAAAAAAAATGTTACAGACCATGTGTGGCATCAGTCACCAGTGGGAATCCAGTCAACACCCCAAGTCAAATCCCCAGTCTTTATAGAACCTCAGATGTACTCAGAAAGTGACCCCTCTCTGTTGGAAAGAACCTTCAATTAACTGACAAGGTCTCTATAGAGTACCAGTCCCAGAAAGAGGTAGAATCATCTACAGCCACCATCCCAGTGTCACACATTTCATGTCCCTTCTTCATCCATTTATTTTTTTCCTAGCATTTGTCAAACATTCACCTATACAGGTTTTACTAACTTGTGTTATTTACTATTTGCCTCTTCCCTAGAATGTTTGCTTCATAAAGACAGAAATTTTTATTTTGTTTGTTGCTGTCTCTCTAAATCCTAAAGCATTGCGTGGTACATAGATAATTTAGATAAATACTAAACAAAGAAATTTATGAATAAAACCCATAGAATTAGTGTTTTGTGGGAAGGCATCGAAATATTTAATATTTTATGTGTAAAAAAATTTGGTCTGTTGAGAGAACATCAGGCTAATACCTATAATTTTAAATGCTCAAGTAATTTAAACTTGTGATTTTCAAGTGAGAATCTTGCTAAATTTGTAAGTAATATTGAAACATTTAAGAGGATTTTAGATTCATTATACCTCTATATTTAATTTTTGGAGTTAAAAGATTTAAGTACTTGGGAATGCTACTCAATTATAAAAGAGGTACTTAAATACAAAATTGAATACTATAGTAACTGAATTTTTTAATATAGTAACATTTGAATATCATACTATTTGAATATCATACTATTTTAAAGCTGCTTTAAAGTAACTAAACATTTGTTAATTTTACAAGTAGAATAAAATTAGCAAGCTGGACTTTAAAATAGAAATTTTCTGCTGGACTGGTGGCACATGTCTGTAATCCTAGCAGCTTGGGAGTCTGAGTCAGGAGGATCACCAGTTCAAAGCCAGCCTCAGCAATGGCAAGGCACTAAGCAACTCAGTGAGACCCTGTCTCTAAATAAAATACAAAATAGGGCTGGGGGTGGGGTTCAGTGGTCGAGTGCCCCTGAGTTCAATCCCTGATACCAAAAAAAAAAAAGAGTAAACATTCTGAATCTGAGACTTTTAAAATTAGTACATTATAGTTATCTGTAACAGTGAGGTTCATTTTGACATAATCGTACATGCAAGGCATATAATTTGCTCCATTTCAATCCCCAGGGTTTCCTCTTTCCCTCCTCTTCTCATCTCCTTATTCCCCTTGCTCTATTCTTCTGGTCTTCTTTCTATTTTTTTAAATTGGTGCCTTATAGATATGCACAAAGGTGGAATTCAATGTGGCATATTCATATATGCACATGACATAATTTTGTCAATTTCATTCCACATTTTCATTCCACATTCCACATTTCCTCCATTTTCCCATCCCTGTCCCCCTCCTCAATCCCTTTTCCTCACTCATCTCCCCTCTATTTTCATGGGATCTGCTCCCCTTTTATTCCTTACTCTCCTCTAGTTTTCGCATATCAGATAATACGCTTGACTATTGACTTTCTGAGTCTGGCTTATTTCACTTAGCATGATATTCTTCAGTTCCATCTATTTACCAGCAAATGCCATAATTTCATTCTTCTTTATGACTGAGTAAAATTCCATTGGGTATACACACTACATTTTCTTTATCCATTCATTCGTTGATGGGTGTCTGGACTGATTCTACAACTTGGATATTGTGAATTGAGCTACTATAAATATTATTGTACCTGTATCACTAGAGTATGCTGATTTTAGTTCTTTTGGATAAATACTGAGGAGTGGGCTAGCTGGTTCACATGGTGGTTCTAGTCCTAGTTTTTTGAGGAATCTTTATGCTACTTTCCAAACTGATTGTACTAATTTGCAGTCCCACCAATAATGTACGAGTGTACCTTTTCCCCCACATCCTCGCAAACATTTATTATTATTTGTATTCTTGATGATTGTCATTCTAACAAGCATGAGATGAAACCTCAACATAGTTCTGATTTGCATTTCCCTGATTGCCAGGGATGTTGTACATTGAATAAAATGTTTACGTTTAATTTAAAAATAAACCTCTAAACAGTCTGCTCAGCAAGACATACAGATGATTTAGGTGCCCTGTGCTGCACAAGGCAATGGGCTGCTAATGCAGAGGGAGGATCGGGCGTGTTGGCTCTAGTGCTCTCATTCATGTGGCCTAGATCAGTGGCCTGGCCTCTCTTCAGTGCTCTCAACCAAAAATGATGAGAGTGTATGTATGATACCACTTATTAAGTACATTCCAACTCTAAATTATGCTGCTCCTTGAGGACAAAATATATTCAAAATGCTGTGGGAGTTGAAAAAAGGATTGTTTTCAGTGCAGAAGTCAATAGCTCACTGGCAGAGCCTAAGAGAACACCTGATCATCAGAATTAAAGTATCTATTTACATTAAGACTAGATTTCACAAAAAGGAGATGTTTTTAATTTACAGCTTTCTGGGCAGCTTACTGAAAAGTGACCTTTTACTACTGAATTAACATACACTAATAATAACTAGATATTCATTTTACAGACTGTATCTGAATTCTCTGAAACTGAAATAATATCCATATATTAAAATATTTCTGTAGACGATTTCCTCTGCCTAAAATTCTCAAAAAGCTAAAAATACTCTCCATGGAAAGGTCAGTGAAATTTTGAGATGAATAGATTCATACACATCAATATTTCAAACCCTAGCAGGCTATCAGCGAGGAGTTGGGAAGATGGCACATTCAGGAAAAGAAATAAGCATTTTACAAGTTTAGTTCAATAACTACTTGCAGCTTTCAGAATATGGACTTGTTTTCTCATAATTCTCCATAAACCAGCTAAGCGGAACAGGTGACACGTGTAGCGGAGCATGCTACCAAAGTATTGTAGCTTTTATTTCTATCAATGAGACTTTGGTTTATCTGACTGAAGTAATTTCAACAGGTGTTGCCAATCCAAAACTCTCAGTCACACTGAAAATCAGTTGCCCAGGCACCCCCCACATGTAAGTCAGCCCCACTCTCCTCCCATCCGTCTTCCACCATGTTGGAACCTGCACACCAAAACAGTCAGGAAAACATGGACCCCAAAAACTCATGGAGTCTTTATAGTTTCCTCAGTGTTTGTCTAATGAAGACTGGGAGAAATTGAATACCTATTTCTTTATCCAATATATTTTAGCTATCCAGTGATTTCTTCTGATGCCTTAAAATCTAATCCCACAAAAATTCAATTGAGCAATGCACAATTTACTAAAAATATAAGTGAAACTAGGAGTTGGTCTATAGCATTTCTTTTCAGTCTCCAGGAATCTTGTCCCCTCTCCTTCTCTATTTCTTTTTATTCCTCCAAGGCTCATTCTTTGTGTATCCTTTCCTCTCCTGTTCACATATTGCCCTTTTACCCTCTCCACATCCCCCTTACTCTCTCTTTCTTAAGAAGAGCAACTTAGTTCTATCCCAGCATCTATCTTTATGTTGACACACCCTAACTCCTAAGTTTAATAGTCTTAGGGGTTTCATTATAGGGGACAACATTTAGTGACCATGATAAAGTACCAAAAATTCTTACTATCCCTCTAGCACTTCTTTAATTTTAGGAGTTCTCATAAGAAGTTACAATAAGCCAGGCATGGTGGCGCATGCCTGTAGACGCCAGAGGCCTAGGCAAGAAGATTGCAAGTTCAAAACCAGCCTCAGCAATTTAGTGAGGCACTAAGCAATGCAGTGAAAACCTGCCTCTGAATAAAATACAAATAAGGGCTGGGGACATGGCTCAGTGGTTAAGTGCCCTTGAGTTCAATTCCCGGTACAAAAAAAAGGCATTAAAATAAATTTTTCTTAAGAACTGTTCATTTCTAATAAAAATTGAAACATCTATTCCCCTACTACCTTTTGCCAATGTTATAATGATGCTATATCCACTCAATACCATTTATTCATTTGCTAATTCATTCATTTTTTTCTCTGTATTTATAGAGTACTTTCCATCAACTAGTCATTGTTCTAGACATTGAGGATATAGCAATAAATAGTCAATACCATGCCTCAAGGGGCTTAATTTGCACCTTCAGAAGAAAAAGAAAACAAGTAAGTATGCATAACATAAAATACTATAGTTCAATAAAGAATAAGACAGAGTATAAGTTATTTATTAAAAGTTTTCATTTGTGCCTTAATCATTTCTTAAACATCTAAAATGGCAAGACCTGAAATCTTCATTTGTCATTAGGAGCTTCTCAGGCTACTCAGCATTCTCAAGCATGCTGCCAAGCAACAGACACCAGGATGTTAAAGTCCTGCCATCCAGAAAATGCACCTTTCTGCATGGGCTGTGCACACTTTCAGAAAAGCCTGTATTATCCTCAATGTTTGAGCCATGAGACACCAGAAATAAGATCTGCTAACTGAAAAGCACTGCTGGCACTTCCCCTGATGGTTTATGTAATTATTATGGGAGAAGCAAAGAAATGTGAGCAAAACTTTTAACTTGTCTGTTCTTCCTCAAAACATGTTCAAATGATGAATGGTTAATATGTCTGATATATATATATATGTGTGTGTGTATATATATATATATACACACATACACACACACACACACACACACACACCAAAAGCAGTCACTTTTTAAAAATTATTGTCTTGTTAGCTAAATTTCAGTGTGGTTTAATAGGTAAAAATTATGCTTCAGAAAAGAATTTTGTGTGCCAGCCAGATGTCCAAATTCTGTCAACTTATATCTGTATTTCTATCTTCAACCTACTTCTCCCTCCTTAGCTCCAGAAAGCTACTTCTAAGTTTGTGTCAGATAGTGTATGAAAAAATTCAAAGAATTTTCTGATGAAAGAATACTTTAAAAGTAGTAGCTCAACACCTACCTGCTACAACAAAAATAAAGTGACAAGCTCACCAAGGAAAGAGCTTGGATGTGGTTCGTTCACATCTGTTTCCCTAACGCCCAGTTCAGAGCCTGGCATAGGGCTTGCTCAATGCATATTGCATGAGAAATCATCTTTCTTTTTCAGTGCCGTAAATAGTACCCAAGTCCTGTCATGACATGGGTCATCTCACTCAATCATCACAAAACCCCCACGTGGCTGAGGGATGAGCAAATTGAGACTTGGTAAGTTGAGGGCCACATAGCAAAGCAATGAATGAACTGGGAAATGAATCCAAATCTTTGGGACAGCATCCATACTGTTCACCTGTAGGCAAGAGCCCCTTATGTGACAGACCCTTTATTTTGCTTTCTTCTGTTTTTTTCCTCTTTATTTCCCCCACCACCACAGTCATTACAGACAGGAAAAAGGATTATAGAGGTATATAGTCATTCTTCATATGAGAAGTATAAGCATCCAGAGCAAAATTTTAGGAATTACATTTAATAGTGAAAATATATACTTTATGTACCAATTTTTCACATGGGAAATGGAAGCAAATACAGTTTAAGGAAAACCTAATAAATACACACACATGCATACATATGCACATATATATTTAAAAAGCAGCTTATGTTGAAGAAACTGTTAAAGCTTGTTAAGAATGAGGTAGGCAAGACCTTGAAGGTCATGTGATTCAACCTTCTCCTGTAAGGAGTAAGTGCAAGAAGTAAGCAAGGAGAGGATTGGGAGATGAATGACAGAATGATAGGAAACCAGGTTCCTAGCTCCCAAGGCAGTGTGCACGTGCTCTCTCTCTCTCTCTCGCTCTCTCTCTCTCTCTGTCTCTCTCGTTCTCTCTGCATCATGCTGCCTCCCAAAAAGTGTTTGATCAAGAAGTGAATGACAGAGAACAACAGAAACTACCCAGAGGAAAATTCATATGGATAAGGAGGACAAGTAAGGCCCTCTATAATCCCTTCTTTGGACTATATGACTGATTCAAAAGGTGGAAATTTTTTTGGCTCAAATGACATCAATTGGGCTCTTTCTACCTCTTTGATTCCTTGTATGACACACACTCACACTTATACACAAACACACAGCAGTCAGGCTGCCATAAACCCTTTAGAAACCTGCTGATAGAAATTATGGGTTCCGTTCAGTAGCAACATTGGGAGGTAAACCCTGGCTTTCCAAGAACTGCAAACCTAGGGTTGATTTATCCTTTCTAATGGAAAAAGCCCAGGCAATAGAATCAATTTTTCCATTTACTTACCTACTTTGTTTCAGTTTTTTCCTTCTCATTTATTTTTATCATTCTAGCAATTACCTGATATTGAGCAAAGGCCATAGGAAGAGTCTGTTGATTTTAGTGGAGCATTTACCAGGAACCAGTAGATTTAAAAAAAAAAAATTGTAGCTTACTTCATTTGTTCAATAAATACTGGTTGAATTCCTATTATGTTATCAAACCCTGTTGTAGATGATGGAGATTCAGCAGTGACCAACACAGTAAAATATTTTGGCCTTGCAGAACTTACATGCAGTAGGTATGGGAAGAGACAATAAACAAAATAAATAAAGGAAGATATATGGCATGCTTAAGGAGACAAATGGTAAAAATATATACTTCCTCCCTTTTTTTAAGGCAAAAAAGTAGAGAAGGGAAATAATAAATATTTCTCTGTGTGGCACAATTGTATTTAGAGGCACCAGGACACAACCATTACAAATGTGAGCAGAACCGAAGGCAAGACGCAGAGGAAGTCATATGGCTTAGACTCTCATCACTCTCGGACCCCTGAGCCCCATTAGTTAACTACAACTGTATTGCAAATTACCATAAAGTGGGCTGCTTACAGAAATACGCATTTATTTGTTCACAGTTTCTGTGGGTTAGATATTCCAGCACAGCTTAACTGGGTCTCTGCTCAGGATCTCATTAGGCTACAATCAAGTGTCAGCCAGCGATCTGCATTCTCAACTGAAAGACACTGGCTTCAAGGTTCATGCAGATTGTTGGCAGAATTCATTTCCCAGCAGATGCAGAACTGTAGGATCCAGGTTTTGCTGCCTTCCTCCAGTCCTAGGAAGCACCCACAGTTTCTAGAGGCTGCTCACTGTTCCTTGCCAGGTAGGTTTCTACAACATGACTGCTTATTTCATTAGCCCCCAAAGAGGGTCTTGGCTCCAGTGTGCTGAGATGGAGTCTTATAGACGTCCTGTAATTGTAGAAGCCACATTTCATCATGTTGTGATATTCTGTCAGAAGCAAGCCAGGAGTCGCACCAGCATTCCATGTCTGGTATGACAGACCAGAAATAAGGTACAGTGAAGAAAAAAGACAAAAAAAAGACCTGGGGGGAGGAGGATAAGTTTGGAACTTTTGCGTTTGAAATGGAGATACTTTTAACAGAAATGTTCTTTGGAAGAACTGGGGCTGTTCTGGAAAGGAGGAAGATGGGCCTTTGGCAGGTCCAGTTCAAGATACTTAGGAGAGGGCTGGGTTTGTGCCTCAGTGGTAGAGCGCTTGCCCCACATGTGTGAGGCACTGGGTTCGATTCTTAGCACTACATATAAATAAATGAATAAAATAAAGGTCCATCAACAACTAAAAAAAAATTTTTTTAAAAAGATGCTTATGAGATATTCGTGCAGACATATTAAGTGGGCAGCCTGAAGTACAGGGGTGAGATCCAGGCTGGAAAAATAAATTTTGGAGTTGTCAGCACATCGGTCAAATTCAAAATCATGTGTCACAAGAAGATGGCCAAGAGAATGAATGTGGACAGAAAAGAGAAGCAGGTCAAGGACTGCCAGCAGTTAGCACAGATGAGAAGGCTGGTTACAGAAGAGGAAAACAAAGAGAGTTCAGTGTCCTGGAAACCCAGTGAACACAGTGTTTCAAGGAGAGAGTGAGCAACTGTGCCAAGCAACGCCCACAGGTCAACCAAGATGAAGACTAAGGACTGAGCATGGGATTTGGTATGAGGCAGGGGCCGAGGAGAACAACCGAATACTAATCTTTTCTGTCACTGAATTCAATACTAATCTTTTCTATCACCACATGACACCATTATGTCCCCAGCACTAAACTCATACATTAGAAGAAGTAAAAACCAACAAATAAATGAATTGACTCTTCGACTCAAAGCCCTAGAAAAGGAAGAGCAAATTAACACCCAAAGAACTAGAAGACAGGAAATAATCAAAATCAGGGCTGAAATCAATGAAATTGAAACAAAAGAAACAATTCAAAAAATTGACAAAACAAAAAGCTGGTTCTTTGAAAAAATAAACAAAATTGACAAAACCTTAGCCACCCTAACGAAAAGGAGGAGGG
>PVHX01005086.1:99355-116903 GCA_004024805.1 Geosciurus inauris | reverse complement strand
AGCATGGGGACAGCAAGAGTGGTGGAATATGATGGTCATAATAACCCTAACTTTATGTATGACTGCATATATGATGTGATTCTATACAACTTACAACTAGAGAATTGATATGTTATCCTCTATCTATGTACAATGAGTCAATTTACACTGTCAACATGTAAGCCTAAATAAAACAAGAATAAAAATTAAAAAAAAAAAACAACTAAAAACCTTCTTCTCAGCAAAAGAAACAATCAATGAGGTGAACAGAGAGCCTACATTCTGGGAGCAAATTTTTGCCACACACACATCAGATAGAGCACTGATCTCCAGGATATATAAAGAGCTCAAAAAACTTAACACCACAGCACTTAGGGAGGCTGAGACGGGAGAATCGCGAGTTCAAAGCCAGCCTCAGCAATGGCAAGGTGCTAAAGCAACTCAGTGAGACCCTGTTTCTACATAAAACACAAAATAGGGCTGGGGATGTGGCTCACTGGTCGAGTACCCCTGAGTTCAATCCCCAGTACCAAAAAACAAAAACAAACAAACAACACCAAAAAACCAAACAACACAATCAATAAATGGGCTAAGGAGCTGAACAGACATTTCTCAGAAGAAGATATACAATCCATCAACAAATATATGAAAAAGTGTTCAATATCTCTAGCCATTAGAGAAATGCAAATCCAAACTAAGATTTCATCTCCCAGTCAGAATGGCAGCTATCAAGAATACAAACAAGTGTTGGCAAGGTTGTGGAGGAAGGGACACACTCACACACTGCTGGTGGACTGCAAAGTGAGGCAACCTATCTGGAAAGCAGTATGGAGATTCCTTAGAAAACTTGGAATGGAACCACCATTTGACCCAGCCATCCTACTCCTCGGTCTATACTCAAAGGACTTAAAAACAGCATACTACAGTGGCGCAGCCACTTCAATGTTTATAGCAGCTCAATTCACAACAGCTAAACTGTAGAACCAACCTAGATGCCCTTCAATAGATAAATGGATAAAGACACGGTGGTATATATACACAATGGAATATTACTCAGCAATAAAAGAGAATAAAATTATGGCCTTTGCAGGTAAATGGATGGAGTTGGAGAACATCATGCTAAGCGAAGTAAGCCAATCCCAAAAAACCAAATGCTGAATGTTCTCTCTGATAAGTGGATACTGATCCATAATGTGGGAGGGGGGCATGGGAAGAATGGAGAAACTTTGGTCAAAGAGGAGGGAAAAGAGGGGATGGGACATGGGGGCAGGAAAGACAGTGGAATGCAATGGACAAAAATACCCTAGGTACATGTATGACTGCACATATGGTGTAACTCTATATAGTATATGACCAGAAATGAAAAGTTGTGCTCCATTTGTGTACAATGAGTCAAAATGCATTCTGCTGTCATGTATACCTAATTAGAATAAATAAACTTTAAAAAATAAAATAAAACATTGAAAGCCAGGATAGAGGCATAGTTCCATGGTAGGGCATTTGCCTGGTATGCGTGAGGCCTTGAATTTCATCCCAGGTGCCACAAATAACAACAATTAAAACGTTGAAAATCATAAATATTGGCCATGATTCATGTAGTGGGCTGACATTAACTTTAGATATGAAAAAAAATAGAATTTAATTAGAACTGGTCAGCATGGGCCAAGGTGACCTAGCGTTGCTATGACAGTGGGGACTTGAAAGTCTGATGTTACCTTGCTGTCAGTCAAAAGCCAAGAGGTGAACCTGGGAGGGACTATCTGGAAACTTATCTGGGATCCCCAATAAAATGATTGCAGGAGAGGCACATTGTCCCTCTCCTTTCTAAGAGGACTCACTCTCTCCGTTGAGAGTGTCCCCTTCCCCTTTCCTATCCCTTCAATAAACTCATTCCAGTTACTCTGAGTGACATGTCTAAAATCTTTCTGACTTGATTACAAGTATTGAGGTTTGAAAGGGGTGTCTTCACATTGCCTCAGTTTCTTGGAAGGCTCCAGCTCTGTAGCAGTATCTATGACTTCCTATTTTGGTAGATGAAAGTGTCTAACTCTCTTATAGCTCCCATCCAATTGCCGAATATAGTTATATCACAGTTTTGTTTGAATCCAACTTTCATATTTTAAATACCATGACTATGTAAATATGGTTCAAAGATAAGCTAGTGTATACTATGATTTTACTTCTTTCTTTTTCTGTGTGTGTAGGGGGGTCCTAGGGGTGCTCCACCACTGAGTTACATCCCCAGCCCTTTTTATTTCTTATTTTGAGATGAGTATCACTAAACTGCTGAGGCTGGCCTTGAATTTGCATTCCTCCTGCCTCAGCCTCCTGAGTGGTTGGGGTTACAGGTGTATACCACTGTGCCCAACTGATTTCACTTCTTTTTTTGTTTGTTTGTTTCTTTTTTCTTTTTTTGGTATCAGGGATTGAACCCAGGAGTGCTTAACCGCTGAGCCACATACCGGCACTTTTTATTTTATTTTTGTTTTTTTGGAGGGCGATACCAGGGATTTAACTCAGGGGCACTCGACCACTGAGCCACATCCCTAACCCTATTTTGTATTTGTGTTTAGAGACAGAGTCTCACGGAGTTGGTTAGAGCCTCACTTTTGCTGAAGCTGGCTTTGAAATTGCCATTCTTTGGGGCTGGGGCTGTAGCTCAGTGGCAGAGCACTTACCTAGCATGCATGAGGCACAGGATTCGATTCTTAGTACCACATAAAAATAAACAAATAAAAGCATTCTGTCCATCTCTAACTACAAAAAAAAAAAAACCTTTAAAAATACTAAAATAGTAAAATAAAGTTAAAAAAAAAAAAAGAAATCATCATCCTCCTGCCTCAGCCTCCTGAGCTGCTGGGATTACAGGCATGCGCTACCACACCCAGTTTGATTTTACTTAATTTTTAATAAACCTATGTGGTTTTATTGGATTCAATAATTGCCTCATCTTAAAAAATGAACTTTAAACATTTATAAGTAGTTATAATTTACAGAGTTATTACAAAAATAAAACAGAAAGAACCCCTGTGTTCCAGTTTCCCTTATTCCATCAGTAGGTACATCCATTACATTTAATGAACTAATAATGATGTGTTATTAATTAAAGTCAATACTTTATTCAGTTTTCCTCAGTTGTTACCTAATGCCCAGGATCCCATCCACAATATTTAGTTGTTATGTGTCCTCTTGGTTATGACGGTTTCCCAGACTCCACTTGTTTCCATGACTGACAGTTTTGAGGGTCACTAGTCAGGTATTTTGTAGACCTATTCTCAATTAAGAGTTACCTGATGTTCTTCTGATAATTAGACTGGGGTTATATATTTGGGGGACTAAGATCACAGAGGTTGTGATTTCTATCAAAAGTGCCCATATCATCAATATAACATTATCTCTGTTGATGTTAACCTTGATCACCTGGCTTGAGGGAATGTTTGCCAGCTTTCCAGCAAACACCATTTTTTTAATGAGTGAGGAGTTTGCTCTACATAAACATTTGTCTATTGTCTCCCCTGTATTTATTCAATCATTTATTTACATCAGTATGGACTTGTGATTATTTTATACTTTAGGTTATAACCCAATATTACATTATTTTTTTAAAAAATATTTATTTTTTAGTTGTAGGTGGACACAATATCTTTATTTTATTTTTATGTGGTGCTGAGGATCGAACCCAGTGCCTCCCGCGTGCTAGGCGAGCACGCTACCACTGCGCCATAACCCCAGCCCCCATTATTACGTTATTTTTCCCTTCCTCATTGCTCAAATTATTTCAGCTTTGGCTGTTGGGAACTATGTCAGTTGGCTTCTATGTCCCTTTGGCATACCCTTATTATTGCAGTAGTTTTGGTTGTTTTGGGTTAGGGTTTGGTTTTTTTTTTTTTTTTAAATTTAATTTTCTTTTGGGGGGGGTATTGGAGATTGAACTCATGGGTACTCGACCACTGAGCCACATCCCCAGCCCTATTTTGTGTATTATTTAGAGACAAGGTCTCACTGAGTTACTTAGCACTTCGTCATTGCTGAGGCTGGCTTTGAACTCGCGATTCTCCTGTCTCAGTCTCCCAAAGTGCTGGGATTACAGGCATGCACCATTGTGTCGGGCTTATTTTTTTTTCATTTCATCTTATTTTATGGTACTGGGGATTGAATCCAGGGCACTCTACCACTGAGCTACACCCTCAGTCCTTATTTCTTATTTTGAGACAGGGTCTCACTAAATTGCTCAAGATGGCCTCAAACTTGCAATCCTTCTGCCTCAGCCTCCCAAGTCACTGAGATTATATATAGGCTTTCACCACTGTAGCCAGCTGCTTTTATTTGCTAAAAGCAATTTTATACTTTATGACTCTAACAGAAGCTTCAGGATTACCTTGTATATTCCCTAGCCCAATGCTAGAATCAGCCAAGTCTCCAAGGAGACTTGGATCCATTTTACTATAGAATGGTACTAGAAATGAAGATTTGGTGCTAGGTGTACTTGTTACTGGGGTGTCTTGCTTTTAGGCCTTCTTGGTTGACAAGAGGAGAAGATGTATGTGTATATTTGTCTGTAGCCATCTCTCTATATATTAAGCTAAGTGTGAGTTCATACTAATGTCTCTAACTCCAGTCCATTACCACATGGATTATTCTAGTCTCTTCCCCTTGCTTATCTTTAACCTTCCATTCCAACAAGTAGAACTTAGCTCCCACCATCAGCCATCCATTTACTTAATTATTCAATTTCAGCCTATATGTATAGTGATTTCAGAAATGTTAACCTGTATCCCTATGGAAAGTTTTATATCAACTAGTGTACAGTGCTTATCTTATGTACAAGTCCTTTTGTTTTCTAAATTATGAAATCAGACCCTATTCCACCACCCACTTGAGAGAAGTTGCTTCAAATATTAACAATATATTGAGATAATTTTGTCACATTCTGTATTTCATGCTGGATTCCCCCAGCTTCCTAAATGATTTAAAATCTGCATATCTTGTAAACTTTTTTTTTTTTACAGCAGAAAGAGCAATTGAAAATTGCTTGCCTGGAGCCGGGCGCGGTGGCACAAGCCTGTAATCCCAGCACTTAGGGAGGCTGAGACAGGAGAATCGCAAGTTCAAAGCCAGCCTCAGCAACTCAGTGAGACCCTGTCTCTACATAAAACACAAAATAGGGCTGGGGATGTGGCTCAGTGGTCGAGTACCCCTGAGTTCAATCTCCAGTGCCAAAAAAATAAAAAAAATGTAAAAAGAAAATCGCTTGCCTGGGGCTGGGGTTGTGGCTCAGTGGCAGAGCACTTGCTTTGCACATGTGAGGTACTGGGTTCAATCCTCAGCACCACATAAAAACAAAATAAAAAAAAAAAAACAAATAAAGATATTGAGTCAATTTATTTTAAAAAATTGCTTAATATTTGTATGCATCATTACATGATCATACAGACTAGTTTTACCACCCTAAAAAATCTCATGTGCTTCACCTATTCAACACTCCTCCTGAGATCCTGTTGACCACTGATCTGCTTGCTGTCTCTGCAGTTTTGCCTTTTCCAGAAAATTATATAATTGGAATACAGTATGTAGTTCTCTCAAGAGTGACTTCTTTCACTTGATAATATGCATTTAAGTTTCAGCCATGTTGTCTCATGGCTTAATTCTGTCTGCCTCTCTCTCTCTCTCTCTCTCTCTCTCATACTGAGGATTGAACACAGGGGTGCTCTCCCATTCAGCTACATCCCCAGCCATTTCTATTTTTTTTATTTTGGGACAGATTCTTGATAAGTTGCTCAGGTTGGCCTTGAACTTGGGATCCTCCTGCTTTAGCCTCCAGAGTCACTGGGATTACAGGCTTGTGCCACCAAGCTGGTGATTGTTCCTTTCTTCTAATTGCTGAGTAGTAACCCATTATGCAGATGTACCCATCCCATTTACATGCACTTTAATTTCTTTGAATTTATAGTTAAATCTTGTAATGCTCCCCCAAATTGAAATGTTTCAATACCAGTTTTTTTTTTATTTTTTTTAGTTGTTGATGGAAACAATGTCTTTATTTTATTGCTTTGTATGTGGTGCCGAGGATTGAACCCAGGGCCTCACGCATGCAAGGCAAGCGCTCTACCACTGAGCTACAATCCCAGCCCTCAATGCCAGTTTTATAGGGTTAATTTTGTCAGATGGTCTATTAGTTCTCTTTTCCCATCCTGGAGATACTATATCTGCAGTTTTTCATTTTTTTATACCAGTCTAGGCTAGCCGTCTTCTAAAGAAGCTGTAGAATTGTCTTCCTCGGTCTGCTCTTTGATATCATCCTAGAAATTTCCTCTCCCTACCCCCCATCAACCTCTTGTTCTCTAAATCCAGTGTCTTCCTTTTTCTTAGTTTACTTCTTTTAGTGGAACATATCTTCCAGCGGCCTCCTGAGAAATAGTGAATAGTATGCACTGAAAATTTTGGATTCACTCACAACTGAGAGTTTAGCTAGTACAGAACTGAACACTGGAAATAATATTCAGTCAAAAATGTAATGAAATTGTAACAGGGGTTCACTTGATGCTTTGACTATATCCCTTGTGGCTTTGAAATTTACATGTTTTTTTTTTTTTTCTTTTTCCCAATCTTCTTTTCCCTGATCTTCTCCTTCCTGATCTCCTCCCTAATCTCATTTTCTTTGAATGTTCCTGTGGATGGTCAGAATTGCAGCCTTTGGGACAGGAGTCTCTTGTGTTTCTCCTTTGCTAGCAAAGCAATAAACCATCTTTTCCTTTTTTTTCTCAAAACTATGTCCTCATTATTGGATTGACATTGGCAACAATCTTCTGATCTCCAGCATTGTTTTTGAGAAATCTAGTGACATTTCTGATTCCTGGATCTTGTTTTTTGTACGTAACCTAATTTTTTCCTTAAAGGCTAATTTTTTTTTTTTTTTTGTACTGGGGATTGAACTCAGGGTTGCTAAACCACTGAACCACATCCCCAGCCTGTTTTAATTTTTTTATTTTGAATTGCTTAGGGCCTCACTAAGTTGCTGAGGCTGGCTTTGATCTCGTGATCCCCCTGCCTCATCCTCCCAAGCCCTTGGTAATACAGGCTTGTACCACCACACCCAGCTCTTAAAGGCTTTAGAATATTTTCTTTATCCGAGGTTATTCTAAAATTTCACAATGATGTAATTTGGTGAGGGTCTTTTTGTTCTTGATGCTGGGCTTTATCAGTTTGAAGATTTATTTTTTGTTGGTTGTAGATGGACACAATGCCTTTATTTTATTTATTTATATGTGGGTGCTAAGGATCAAACCCAGTTCCTCACACGTGCTTGGTAAGCGCTTTAATAATGAGCCACAACCCGAACCCCCAATTTGAAGATTTGTGTCCTTTAATTCTAGGAAATATTTTTGTGCACTCTCTCTGAAAATTTCTCCCCATTGTTCTGCCCTTTTGAAGCACTCGTTTCTAGTTTCTAAACTTTGTAGTTTTTTTTTTTTTTGAAGATTTCTCCTGTTCCCCACATCATGTCTGTTTTCTCTGCATCTTCTTTTTCTTATGTCTGCTCTAGTCTCACATTTTCCTTGAGGTGGCAGGTTTACCCTTCCATCTTCCACTGTGTGAGGACATGGAGTTCATCTCCTTGGGAAGATGGAGCAACAGGTGCCATCATGCAAGCAGAAAGCATCCTTAACTGGATACTAACCTGCTGGCACACTGATCTTAGGCTTAACCTCAAAACTACGAGAAAAGTATTTCTATTGTTTAAAAATTATACAGTCTGCAGTATTTGGTTATAGCAGCCCAAAGGACTAAGACAAATACTATGCAAAGGCTTTCATCATCACAGTTTTAATGGTGAGGAAAGTGTAGTTCAGAATAGCTTATTACCAGATCAGTAGCCTCTAAAATAGGGTCTGTGCATCCTGGTGGCATGTGAGGTGGTACCATTTTCTTAATCAGATATTGTATTATATACACAATAGTGTGGAATTCCATGTACATAATGTACACAAATTACACACAGGAGGGGTTTGTGCTCAAAAATGTTTTACTGGTGGCATGAGTGATCAGGAACATTTGTAGGATACTATGGTCGACCAAGCGAAAATTGTCTTGGGCAGGTGTCATGATTTTACTTTGTACTCCTAAGTTTAGCCTAGTTCTGGGATCGAGAGAATGCCTGATATTTTCTGAATGAGAGGAAATAAACTAATGAATAATAAAAGGACATTAAATTTAGATGTCCAGGACAATACAACTAGTTAAGTGGAGGTGTCAGAATTCAAATCCATATCTGCTTAACTCCAAAAGCTACTTTTCCAAGAACAGGTGCTGCTCAGCACATCAAACAGATAAGGGGAAACCTGAGTTGTTTTTCCAAATACTTGGTTGTTAAAAACACCTAGATAAGCTCTAAGCAACAGAGAAAAGCATTAACCAGGAGGTGTTAACACTTTTCTATTACAGAGATATTCTTTGAAAATTTAGGAAGGCAAAAGAGTTACATCATGTTTCTTGCAGTTGTAATGAGGCAGCATCGGAGGCTGTGTCCTTTATGATCAGGAACATTCCTATTTCTCTAGGTGATACATAGAGGGAATTTTGGAAATTAATTTTTTTCTTTCTAGGCCATATTTGCCCTCTCAAAGATCACATAAAACAAAAACCCGATTCAGAGCCAGCGCAGTGGCACATGCCTGTGATTCCAGCAAATCAGAAGGCTGAGGCAGGAAGACTGCAAGTTCAAGACCCACCTCAGCAACCTAGTGAGAGACCTTGCCTCAGAATAAAAAATAACAAGGGCTGAAGGTATAGGTCAGTGGTAAAGCACTCCTGGGTTCATTCAATCCCTAGTACTGAAAAGCAAACCAACCAACCAAAGGGGAAAAAAAAAACCAACCCTACCTGAATTGGTAAGTACTTGAAACTTCTTTTCCACTAAGTCATTTATCCACAATATTAAATTGGTCATAAAGCAGACTGACTAGAGTTTCACTTTTTTTGGGTTGGGGGTACTGGAGATTGAACTCAGGGGTACTCAACCATTGAGACCCAGCCCTATTTTGTGTTTTATGTAGAGACAGTGTCTCACTGAGTTGCTTAGTGCCTCGCCCTTGCTGAGGCTGGCTTTGAAGTCGATTCTCCTATCTCAGCCTCCCTAAGTGCTGGGATTATAGGCTTGCGCCACAGCGCCCGGCTTAGAGTTTCACTTCTTATTCCTTCCTCCAAAGAGTAAAGTGGACCAAAGTCTAACCCAAGGGTAAAGGTTTTCAGAACCTGAATGAGAATCATTAATAATTGAGAATTTCTGTATGCAGGGCACTTTACAACTAGTTGCTTTCCACATGTTATTTAGTCTTCCATCAGCCCTAAAAGTGTTATTATCCCCATACTAAGAAACAGAGGCTTTAGCAATTAAGGGAGTTGTGCAAGATCACATAGCTAGGTAATGATTTGGGGAATTTAAACCCAAATCTTTCTTATTCAAAGTCTATTTTTTCACAACACCATTACATGCCTGTTAGTGATAAAATACATAGAGCAGAGTTTTCACCATCCCATGGCTGCCAATATGAAACATAAGCAAGAAATAAACCTGGGTTTTGTTAAATCACTGAGATTTAGGGGATTGTTTATTATTGCAGGCTTATCAAACAGAAGCTAGCTGACAACAGCATTTGTAGTGGTATAAATCTTGGAAAGTGCTATGACTTAGTGCAGTGCAAACTGTGCCTGGTAAGAACTCCTATTAATTTATACCATCCCCAAATAAATATTTACTTTTTTTAATATTTATTTTTTAGTTGTAGATGACAGAATATCTTTATTTTATTTTTATGTGGTGCTGAGGATCGAACCCAGTGCCTTATGCGTGCTAGGTGAGCACGCTACCACTGCGCCATAATCCCAGCCCCTAAATATTTACTTTTATTTCGACAAAAGTACAAAAATATTGAAGTTTTCTTGTTGTTGTTGTTGTTTTGGTACTGGGCATTGAACTCAGGGGCACTCAACCACTGAGTTTTGTGTTTTATGTAGAGACAGGGTCTCACTGAGTTGCTCAGTGCCTTGTCATTGGTGAGACTGGCTTTTAATTTATGATTCTCCTGTCTCAGCCTCCCAAAGTGCTGGGATTATAGGCATGCACCACCACACCTGGCTATGACTGACATTCTGAAGACAAAACAGTGAGTGAATCTGTTGGGGTATGCCTTTGACACTCAAATAGTTGAACACAAATTCTTGCACAAATATCTACAGAAATATATTTTCTTAAGGGCAACTAGAGTACTTTAAGACTACATTGTCAGATAAGAAATGTAACTATAGCCCCAGATATTCACATATATTTGCAAAATAATTTGGAAACTTTCTAGAATTGTGACATGATAAAACATTAACAGGGAACCCAGGAAGAAATGCCAATACTTTTGAAACATGGATTTAGTTGAAGTGAGGAAAACATATTAGGGTGATAAAGTTATTTTAGCTACAGAGGTAGAAGATGAACAATCCTTTAAAGCAAACCGTTTCCTTTGGTTAGGTAGTCTACATAAAGGAGCTCTTTATTTGAACAAATTTAAAGCCATACTCATTTGTCTTGGGGAAAATTATAAAGAAAAAAATACTTGAGATTGGGAGGCTGAGTCTATTACGTGGGCATGGAAGTTGTTTTTGGTGAAGACAAGCTTTGCCTCTGCTGTTACTGTGCGGGAATGTATAGATATATTTCTTGTGTTTGTATGGATGTAAATACATTTTGTGAGAATGTATATATTCTTGTTTAAGCTGTTGGTTGCACTACACCAGAAACTAAAGATCCAAAAGGCCATATAAGGGATATTCAGACTTTTCACTGCTAACTAGAGGAAATGGAACTGGAAAAGGAAAAATGGTACCAGAACTTGTTTGGCTGCCAGAGTTCAACCCTGACTATGTATTGATAACATCTAAAATATGGTGTTAACAGTGAAAAATGCAGACTTTGAAAAATACATCAATGCTGGCCCATTATGACCTGACAAAATTGTTTTGTTGGGAGCAGAGGCAAAGGTTTTATCTCTTCAGAAAAGAGGAAAATCTTATAAAGGCAAAAATTCTCACTCTCTGTCATCCTATGTGAAGGTAGATCCCAAGACAGGAAATGGAGAATCAGATCCAAGGGAAAGAATTTTTCTCCCCTGTAACCTGAATTCTACAAAAAGCAGACACTCACTTGGAGGGAATTGCAGCTCATGAAGCAGAATAGCCCTTGACCATGTGGAGGCAAATAGGAACCAAAGAAATAAGGACATGGATCCGGACTATAGACTGCATGGGTATGCACATCTAGCAGCCCCTGGGACCAGTGTGGTGGTACCAGCCCCAGTCTGAAAGCAAGTGATCTCAGAACTGTAGAAAAACAAAAGGCAAATTTGGAAATTTCACCTGAAAATTCCATACTGAGTGGACATTAATAAATATGTATTCAGAACAAAAATGATTATGGACTAAATAATAATAATGATTATGGACTAAATATTTGTATTGAATATTGTGTACAGTATATTCAATACAAGAATACAGTATATTCAATTACAAGAATGTAATAAAAACTTGTACTCTTACAAATGTTGGACAATTTTGAATCAAGTATACTACAAAAAAAAATGCAACCAATTAGAGCAGAGCAATACTTCCATTTCTGGGCTGGGCAGATGGCAGGAGAGTTTATTTTCACCAGTTCTCAGTATCTTATCACCTGTAGTGCTGGCTGGGGAAGCACATGTAAACAATATGTCATTTGCAAACGTATTACTTATGTTTACAACTAATAACAGTATATTACCCATGACAAATAAAAGAGACAGAGGACATGATAAAACTGAATATTTAAATTAGGTCAAGCAAATATTACAAAAGCAGGTGAGTTCCTTCTTGGTAGGGGGCAGAAAACCTTTTCTGTAAAGGGCCAGGTGGCAAATATTTTAGGTTTGTGGACCACAGAGTCTATGATGCCACTACTCAAGTCTGCCTTTGTTGCTTGAAACCAGCCCTAAACAATATGCAATATGCAATAAGTGGGCATGACTGGATAAAAAAAAAAACTTACTGGACACTGAAATTTTATTTTCATATAATCATATCACAAAATATTATTCTTTTAGATGTTTCTCAAATGGTTGAAAAAAATGTAAATAACATCCCTAACTATGGGCATTACAAAAACAGGTTACAGGCCAGAGGTCTACGCTGACTCTATGCTCTAGGTCATATAAGCTCTAGAGTAGCTTCTGTAAACAAATTTAGAAAAGTAATTCTGAGAAATTTTAGCCCACCTAATCTGGGATACTTTTAAAATAAAAGGGGCTAAGTATATAGCTCAGAAGCAGAGTGCCTGCCTAGAATGCACAAGGCCCCAGGTTCAATCCCAAGCACAACAACAAAAAGGCCCTGGGTTTGATCCCCAGTACCACAAAAATACACACATGCACACACATGCACATACATACATTTAAAAAAAAAAGAAAGAAAGAAAGAGGAAAAAAGTCACACTTTCAAAACTTCAAAGAATTTTATTGAAATTAATTTTCTAACACACTTGGCAGCAGTATGAACATAATACCACTATTACTATTACTAAAAATAGCTAACACTTATTTGGAGTTGCACCATAAACATAAGTTGCAAGGGTGGGGTGCAGTGTCACATGCCTGTAATCCCAGGGACATGGAAGACTGAAGCAGGAGGATCTCAAGTTCAGCAACTTAGTGAGACCCTGTCTCAAAATAAAAAATAAAGAGGGCTGGGGATGTAGTTTAGTAGAGCACTTGCTCGAATGTATGAGGCCCTGGGTTCCATCGCTAGCCCAGTACTCCAAAAATAAAAGGTAGGATTTTTTGGCAAATAAAGCTGTCTGCCATGTTTTCTATATAATACCTTAAAAGACCCACTTACTCCAATTAGGAAGTGTATGATGTGAACTGTAGTTTTGATTTTTAAGAGAAAGAAACAAACAAAGAGAGAGGAGGAAGTTATAGTATTAGGAAGAGGAAGACCTGAAAAAAAAAAAAGAGTGAAAATATATACTTTTTTAATAACACAATATACTTACTTTCTCTCTTTTTCACTTTTTTTGTACTGCAGATTGAAGCCAGGGGCACTCCACCACTGAGGTATACCCCAACCCTTTTCAATTTTTTTTTTTTAGATAAAGTTTCACTAAGTTGATTACAGCCCTACTACACTGCTGAGGTTAGCATCAAATTTGCGATCCTCCTGCCTCAGACTTGGGAATCACTGGGATTACAGGCAACATACCTAGTTTGCAATACATAATTTAAAGAGTTATTTTCTGGTGAAATCGTGTCCTATTGCTATCAATAATGCAACAATAAATTAGAATAATTAGCTAAAGTGAGAAGAATCAAAGAATGAGGGAATCCACTCCAAAAATAAAATGATCAAGACCATATTATTAGATGACTTATTTGGGTTTAAAAAATGGCTTTTATTATGCTATGAAATGAAAAACAATTCATGTACTCATTGTGTCTATCCGCTGACAGCAACATGAAGAAGTTCCCATGGAAACAGTCTGCTCATCTCCTGTCCCACCTTTTTCTTTTTCTTCCTTCCTTTCTTTCGTTCTTTTTTTTTTGTTACCAGGGATTGAACTCAGGGGCATTCAGCCACTGAGGCACATCCCCAGCTCTATTTTGTATTTTATTTAGAGACAGGGTCTCACTGAGTTGCTTAGCCCCCTCACTTTCTGCTGAGGCTAGCTTTGAACTCATGATCCTCCTGTCTCAGCCTCCCAAGCCACTGGGAACACAGGTGTGTGCTACCGCGGCCAGCTGTCTCCGCTTTTCCAAAGATCAATCAGTAGTCAATAATATTCATTTTAACAGAGAGCATACTCATAATAAAGGGAATTATTAATCTATTCTCAACATAATTTACTAAGGAGATAAGACATATAAATAAAATTTAAAAGATACATATTATGTCCTTCCTTTTCAGAGAACACCACCAAAATAAGTAGAGGATAGGAAAAGAGAATGATGCAGGCAAATTCTTCCTGGGAGTAAACTCCCCTACACAGTGGAATTAAGTATTCCTAACCATTTAAGTGTCTCTTAGCCTGGCATGGGTGATACAGACATGTAATCCCAGCAATTTAGGAGGCTGAGGCAGGATGGCAAGTTGAAGACCAGCCTGGGCAATTTAGTGAGATCTTGTCTTAAAATAAAAAGGGCTGGGGATGTAGCTCAGTGGGAAAAGTGTCCCTGGGTTCAATTCTCAGTACCACCACAAAACAAACAAGTGTGTCTTTACCTATTAGTCAAAATAACAGATGTATTTCCAGGGAGGATAGTAAAGATGGGTACAAAAAAATGTGCTGGGCACAGTGGCACATGCCTGTAATCCCAGTTGCTTAGGAAGCTGAGACAGGAGGATCTTGAGTTCAAAGGCAGCCTCAGCAACTTAGCAAGGCCATAAGCAACTCGGCAAGACCCTGTCTCTAAATAAAATATAAAAAAGGACTGGAGATGTGGCTTAGTGGTTAAGCGCCCTTGGGTTCTATCCCGGTATCAAAAAAAAAAAAAATTGAAAACAGCATTTCCAAATTTGAAAATCCATATTTCAGTGCACCTCCAGTAATACCCTTTGCAGGAATGGTAGTAGAGAGCAATTTGGCTGATTGTGGAGCTAGAGTTCCTGCCCTAACCATTTTCAAAAAAGTTTAATTGAGTTATAATTTACAATTACTCATTTTAAGTATACAATTCAGTCATTTTAGTATATTTAGACTGTGTAACTATCACCACAGGTATAAAGTTTTCAGGGTTAAGCAAATTGCTAGAAAACTGGGTCTTGTGATTTCAACCCTTACAATAAATCTTTGAACTCCACCCACACTGGGCCCCAGGTAATCATTTGCAGGAGTAAAGTATGGCATTGACACTAGTAAATACTAGACTGAACAGAAGGTATTTTAAATGTTTCCTTTGGGGGGAGTAACTTTTCACAAACAGCAACAATGTTGAAAGTAAGGTAGCTTCTGAGAATGAACCTCCTAAAATCTTACTTTAATAAGTTGGTTGTGGAGCAATCCATAAAACTGCCTGTAACTGAGGTATACAGAACTGAGGAATACAGAATCCCCTTCCTGTCCAAACAGAAGTGAATGCAATCTCAGGAAGCAAAACTGGAAGTGACTGCAGTTTAGTCGGTAGAAACCTAAACAATCATCTAGTACACTCTTTAGAGAAAGTGTGTAGATTAGTCTATAAAATGAAAATTGCCAATTTTTACCCAGTATTGTTCAGGGAACAGACACACAAAATGCACGGAACACCGAGTTTTCCTGTCTTGGAGAGCTATACTGGTTTGGGGCAGAGATCACATATCAGGCCTCATACCATGATTTAAATGAAATATCCCTCAAAATGATTCACTTCATTTTGTTCTGATTCCGTTTATCTATTTTTAACACTTTTTTTCTTTGCACTGGGATTTAACTCAGGGGTGCTTTATCACTGAATCACATCCACAGCCCCTTTTATTTTTATCTTGAGACAGTGTCTAAATTGCTTAGGTCCTCACTAAGTTACTGAGGTTGGCCTTGAACTTTGGATCTTCCTGCCTCAGCCTTCAAAGTTGCTAGGATTACAGGCATGTTAATCAACTCTGGGGCACTGATAACAATAAAATCACATTCTTAACTGTAATAATTATCAAGCTAATATTATCCTGGGACACCCTGATAAATAGCCACTTAAACTGTTCCTGCTACATATGACCTCACTGTCAACTCCAGGTCCTATCTTTCCATTACATTCAAATACAAAAAGAGACACAAATAGAGAAACAAGAATATCCTATTTACTCTATATTGTTATCCCTCTGAAGTTAACAAAATAAGTGATTGCATTAAATAAACAGACAAGAATTAATCACAGTGAATTCATGGTTTTCTTATTTTTCTGGAATGAAAATACCATGAAATTAAAAGCACCTATGCTTAAATCACTTCAGTTATAATTGATTTAACATGAATCAACAGAAGAGGAGCCTGAAGATTTCTAATCTAAATTAAAACATAAAAGAACAGCAAGAAAATGTGCTTAGCAAGTAACTATTGAATGAAGGAATCAACACAAGTGGCTAAAAATGTTTTTAAAATCTCATCTTTTCTGCCACCAACTGGATGGGCAGTGCTAGAAAGTGAATATGATTATTGGAATAGTGTATTTTTTTGGTAGCTTTTTATTTAAAAATCCTTTTAAAAATATTTAAAATCCAGTTCATAAATATCACTGAAGGATGGGTTAAAGGGTAGACAATCTACCCTTCCTCTAAAATTTTCAAAGGTCCCATTCAGAGATCTACAAACCTCCTTTAAGAAGCTGGTTAGGGGCTGGGGTTATGCCCAGTGGTAGCGTGCTCGCCTAGCACGCGGGCAGAGATCATGTATCAGGCCTCACACCATGGGCACTGGGTTCAATCCTCAGCACCACATAAAAATAAAATAAAGACATCGTGTCCACCTACAACTAAAAAATAAATATTTTTTAAAAATTATTAAAAAAAAGAAGCTGATCAAAGGGCTAGGGCTGTGGCTCAGTGGTAGAACACTCACCTAGCATGTGTGAGGCACTGGGTTCGATTCTCAGCACCACATATATAAATAAATAAAATAAAAGTCCATTGACAACTAAAAAATATTTTTTAAAAAAGAAGCTGATTAAAATTTCAAATCCTCTTTCAATAATAAGTACATAAACACAGTTGGGCGCAGTGGCTCACAGTTGTAATCCCAGCACTTTGGGAAGCTGAGACAGGAGAATTGCGAGTTTAAGGCCAGCCTCAGCAATGGCGAGGTGCTAAGCAACTCAGTGAGACCCTGTCTCTACATAAAACACAAAATAGGGCTGGGGATGTGGCTCAGTGGTTGAGTACCCCTGAGTTCAATCCCTAGTATCAAAAAAAAAAAAAAAAAAAGTACATGAACACATACATGTAATTTTGGAGATCAGTACAGTTCAGGGACTACCAAGGGTCCTCTACAGGTCTGTTGAAGATCCAAACCCATTAAGCATTCCTGCTCACTTCAAATTTGAATTTGTATTTTGGGGTCACTAGGACATAACTGTATAATACATTTTAAACAGTTTTAGAATTTAAAAAAAAATGTTCTTCCTGTAGTCCTGCACAGTGGCTCACATCTTTTATCCCAGAGACTCAGGAGGCTGAGGCAGGAGGATTAAGAGTTCCAAGCCAGCCTCAGCAACTTAGAGAGCCCCAAGCAACTTAGTGAGACCCTGTCTCAAAATAAAATAAACAGAGGGGGTTTGGGGATGTGGCTCAGTGGTCAAGTGCCCCTGAGTTCAATCTCCAGTACCTCCCCCTCAAAAAAAGAAACAAAACATGTTCTCTTGAATAACATTTATTTTAACTTCAAAGTCACTTTGTATTTTTTTTTTTTTTGGGGGGTACTGGGGATTGAACTCAAGGACACTCGACCACTGAGCCACATCCCCAGCCCTATTTTGTGTTTTATGTAGAGACAGGGTCTCACTGAGTTGCTTAGCACCTCGCCATTGCTGAG
>PVHX01005086.1:49812-99255 GCA_004024805.1 Geosciurus inauris | reverse complement strand
AACACTTAAAAATCTCACAATTTCATGCACGAGGCCCTGGTCCAATTCCCAGTACTGCATAAAATAATTTCTCATAAAATTCCACATTTCAGACATTTCTGGAAGAAAAGCAAAGTTCTTATTTCCCTAGGCCAGGATGCAGACGGGATCATCATAGTCCTATGCAATGGTAACAGTTCTCACACATCCATTTTGCTCATTTGAAAACTCTTTTATATAAGTTTCCTTTCTCCCTCCCTCTCTCTCCTTCCCTGTCATACTGGGCCAGGGGCACTTGGTGTATCACCAAGCGACACCTTCAGCTCTTTTTATTTTTATTTTGGTACTGGGGAACTCAGGGGTACTCGACCACTGAGCCACATCCCCAGCCCTATTTTGTGTTTTATGTAGAGACAGGGTCTCACTGAGTTGCTTAGCGCCTCGCCATTGCTGAGGGTGGCTTTGAACTCGCGATTCTGTCTCAGCCTCCCTAAGTGCTGGGATTACAGGCTTGAGCCACCGCGCCCAGCTCTTTTTATTTTTTGACACAGAGTCTCGCTATGTTGCCAAGGCTGGCCTCGAACTTAACGATCCTTCTGCATTCCCCCTTGTATATAACTTTTAGAGGAAACCTTTGAAAAAAGGAATTAACTTCAAAATCCACACACACAGACACACGCCCTTTTCTGTTTTTTTTTTTTGAAATGAGGAAGAGAGCAGGCATAACTCACTGGGCATTCACTAGCTTCTCCTCCGCGCTAGGCCCAGCAACAAGCAATTAACGAGAAACAATTACCGAGAAAAGCAGGGTCTGGGTCCTTAAGGGCGGTATGGTGGTGTCATCTTTTATGATTAGCAAGTGTCACCAATGACTGATTAGAGTACGACTCCCTGCCACTAGAAAGTCTGTTGAACAAATTCTGAATCGAAGCGGACCAGCAGTGTATTTTTTAAGAAATCCAAATTGGATTCCTCTAAATTGGACTCTTGTCTAACCAACCACCACCTTTTCGAAAAAAGGGGCGGCAAGGTACCGCTCCGCTCCGGCTTTTAATTGAATCACCTGCAACCAGGCTCCTGGACTAGAAGCAATATCCGAAGATGCCCTGGTTTCCGGAGCAACCGCCTGGTCCCTCCCCCTTTGGTCCCGCCCCCGGAGCCTTTCCCGCCAAAGGCCGTTAACCGCCGCAAAGCATGACGGGACGAGACTCCAGGCTAGGTTTCACCAAGGCCTTTTGGAGAGCAGAGTGACTTTCAAAGAGGACCATTCCTGGGGAAACTGGCTTGCTTGAACATCCGACTGGGATTAAATACACCTTTCACGAGGCTTCTCTGTTTAATTTTTACCGAACGGCTGCACATTCCAATAGCCAATCGCTCCGCAAGCCGGGGACGCGGGGGACTTTTTCCCCTTCGTGCGGAGGGTGACGTTGCGCATGCGTGAACGTACTCGTAGAGTACCCGTTACGCTCTTGCGCGTGCGTATTGAGATCGAATAGCTGCTTCCTACCTCCCCCCATATCCGTGCGCCGAGCTGATAAAGGCGCCATTTTGGAGGGGCCGCGGGAGACGTGGTGTCGCTGCGGGCTCGTTCGGTCGTGCGCTAGGCTTGGTGGGAAGGCCTGTTCTCGAGTCCGCGCTTTTCGTCGCCGCCATGTCGGGAGGTGGTGTGATTCGTGGTCCTGCAGGGAACAACGACTGCCGCATCTACGTGGGTAACTTACCTCCAGACATCCGAACCAAGGACATTGAGGACGTGTTTTACAAATACGGAGCTATCCGCGACATCGACCTCAAGAATCGCCGCGGGGGACCGCCCTTCGCCTTCGTTGAGTTCGAGGACCCGCGGTGAGGCAGCGTGGGCTTGCAGCTTTGAGGAAATAGGTCGGAGTAGTTGGGGAAGGCTCCGAGGCCTTAACATAATGGGGAAGGAGGGGCTCTTGGGTTGGGGCAACACGACATCGCCCCTGCAGAAGTCGAGTAAGGAGCCGAATCGGTGTGGTGTCCCTGGCGGCTGGGCGCCTTGGACGCCCCCAGAGCCCACGCGCAGGCCCGGAGCGGGAAACCGAGGCGCCGAGGGCTGTGTAGTGGTCGGGCGCCTAGCGTGTTTCTGGGTGGGGGAGGGGCCAGTCCTATTATGCAGCGCATGTGGGTTCTTCCACAGTGGGTGCGCATGTGCCGGGGGCCTCTCATTCCCTACTGAGTTAGTTTTTTTCCGCAGGTCTCTTTCCTGATCCCTTTTGCTTTCTGTGATCACGCAGGGACGCGGAAGACGCGGTGTATGGTCGCGACGGCTATGATTACGATGGATACCGTCTGCGGGTGGAGTTTCCTCGAAGCGGCCGTGGCACAGGCCGAGGCGGCGGCGGGGGTGGAGGTGGCGGAGCTCCCCGAGGCCGCTATGGCCCCCCATCTAGGCGGTCTGAAAACAGAGTGGTTGTCTCTGGTGAGCTGATGTCACTCTTGTGGGTTGAAGGGACAGGAATCACTTAGGATATTTTCTTTGCATGACGGGTTTAACAATTGCACGTTGTTCATTCTGGGCCTTTAAGTTATTTCGGTTTTTGGGTGAATTTAGTAAATGAAGATTACTGTGGTGGTGATTTGCCCAAATTAGGTTGCTGTTCTAGAATATGAAGATCCTTTACAAATAAATTTGGACTCTGGATCTCAGAATCTTACCAGCTCTTTACCTGGAATCACTTAAGTACAATCATTAAGCATTTTTTGAGTAATATTTGTTCTAATATATGTTATAAGTTTTAATGTAAAACTTAAAGGTATTTAGTGTTAAGGGAAAACTCGTTTTTTCAGGACTGCCTCCGAGTGGAAGCTGGCAGGATTTAAAGGATCACATGCGTGAGGCAGGTGATGTATGTTATGCTGATGTTTACCGAGATGGCACTGGTGTCGTGGAGTTTGTACGGAAAGAAGATATGACCTATGCAGTTCGAAAACTGGATAACACTAAGTTTAGATCTCATGAGGTAGGTTATACACTTATTCTTTTATTTGGCCAGAATTGGATACAGTGGTCTTAACAGTGGAATTTGAAGGTAAGGATTCAGGCAAAGGTGTCCACGTAAATTACCAGATACCTGGTTTTAGTTACTTTGTATTCATTCAGCATGCCTGAAGATAGGTGAAAGCTTAGATCTTTCAATGGAAAGTTCTGTCTATCCAATAGGGAGAAACTGCCTACATCCGGGTTAAAGTTGATGGGCCCAGAAGTCCAAGTTATGGAAGATCTCGATCTCGAAGCCGTAGTCGTAGCAGAAGCCGTAGCAGAAGCAACAGCAGGAGTCGCAGTTACTCCCCAAGGAGAAGCAGAGGATCACCACGCTATTCTCCCCGTCATAGCAGATCTCGCTCTCGTACATAAGATGATTGGTGACACTTTTTGTAGCACCCATGTTGTATACAGTTTTCCTTTACTCAGTACAATCTTTTCATTTTTTAATTCAAACTGTTTTGTTCAGAATGGGCTAAAGTGTTGAATTGCATTCTTGTGTAATATCCCCTTGCTCCTAACATCTACATTCCCCTCATGTCTTTGATAAATTGTATTTTAAGTGATGTCATAGACAGGATTGTTTAAATTTAGTTAACTCTCCATGCTCTTCAGACTGTGATATTGTGTAAATGTCTATTCTGCTCTGGTTTGTGTGAACTGGGATGTTGGGGGTGTTTGTGGTTATCTCACCTGGGGAAGTTCTTATGTTTATCTTGCTTTTCATGTGTCTTTCTGTAGACATATCTGAAGAGATGGATTAAGAATGCTTTGGATTAAGGATTGTGGAGCACATTTCAATCATTTTAGGATTGTCAAAAGGAGGATTGAGGAGGATCAGATCAATAATGGAGGCAATGGTATGACTCCAAGTGCTATTGTCACAGATGAAATTGGCAGTATTGACCTTATACTAAAAGGCAAGGGTTAAAAATGATTATATATATCTTAAAACACTTGCAAACATCTGATGCAGGTATTTTTAGCTACAATTGCTTTGCTCTTTAAACCTGGGCAATTGTGGCAAAATTACATCGCCCATTTTGTAACAATTTATTTTGCTCCCTTCCCCCCTTTTTTTGTTTTAATAGGGACTAATGTGGGAAGAACTGGCTAATTTGTCACAGTGCTTAGTTACAACTGTTAATGTGTGACCTGCTGTTGGTGTACATGTGGGTACAGGGTGTCTTTAATTCCAACAAGATAGAGTATAATATCAATACTGCTAAATCTGCATGTCCTCTGTGTGACTGATAAGAGCGTTGCTATTTCATTTTTTTAAGACAAAATGAAAGCAAAATATAGAATTCCATGTATTGGTGTAGATAATCTAGTTGGGAGTACTTTTAAGTCTCACCTTCCCCTTTAAACTAATATTCATAATTGACTCATGTTTAAGACACTTTAATTTACAAATTAAATTGCAGATGGGAGCGTTAGATTTAGTTTAGACTTAGGTGGGTAACAATATCAGTAAACTTTTCAACTACATAACTTTTTGCAACCACAAAACCTGTAATACGCTGTACAGTAACAAGTGTTGGCATTATCAGTTGAACTGTAAATATAAAATGCTTCTTCCAATTAGTCTCTATGATGATTAAGTTTCTAAAATTTATCTGAACACCATTCAGAAACTTGTTTTGGGGAATTTGATAGTTATTGATGTACATCTGTTAAACTGATGACAGACATAACTCATCATTCCCCAGAAACCTTTTTTGATTACAGTATCTAACATTTTGCCTCCTCTTTTTTGGTTTTGCTGGTTATAAAGGTTTGGATTGGAGAGGGCTCACTGGATCCCAATCCTTGGAGCTGGATCATTGGATTCAAATCATAATGTGGATAGGATAGGGAGGATGAATTACAAGGATTCATGGAGCGGGATCAGATTACCAGGAACGTAGGAGTGGATTCCTGCCCCAACCAAACCGCATTCGTGTGGATTTTTTTATTCAACTTAATTGGCTATTCCAAAGATTTTTTTTTTTCCTATTTTTGACGATTGGAGCCCTTAAGATGCACGATGGAATTGTGTTTTGCATTTTTTGGTAAAAGGAGCAAAGCGAGGACCTGGAGATATACGCTGGAGCAATCTCCTTGGAAGGATTCAGCACGAGTAGATGGTAAACATTTAAAGGGGAAAGGGGGGGTTTGTTTAAAATAGTAAATCAGTAAGTCACTTCTAAATTTTAAAGAAAACAAAATTGGAGTTGAAGAATAAGTAGGTTTCCAATTGGCTATTGCCGTTTTTCTTTGAAAAAATAAACATTTTTTAAAAAACTATGCATGGTTGTCCTTTTTACTCTTCATGTAAGATTTTAACTGGGTAGCTATCAGTTAATTTAAATTAGTAAGATTGATTCTGACTCTTGTGTTAGTAAATTAAAAGTTCTTGAAAGGCAATCTCAATGGTATTAGCTATCTCTTGATTTATGTAACATTCTTAAGGGGACAATAAGGGAGAAATTTATATAATATGGCAATTGAGGCTGTGATCTAGTCTCTGAAAGATGCTTTGCATACTTTTTACTAAAGTGGTTAAAAACTTAGATGCTGCATATTTTGGTGACCATTTAAACAACACAGGTTTGTGTAAAATTGGTTGGCTGATAACATATCAGCTTGGAGATAGCCTTTGAGATTTTCAATGAGACTTACCTTAAAAATTGATAAGTTGTAGTACATGTTAACTTTAACCAGGTGTATTAGAACTCAACACAAATGACTTTGCTTTTTGGAATGTGAACAGTGCACTAAAGGATTTAACTGCTAATTTTGAATGAATCTTCACCTGTAAATCCTTCTTGACCATAAGGTTGTTCTGTCTCCATACTTTGGTATTCTGTAAGGTTTTTTTTAATGCTTTTACTAAAGAGCTCCTTGATTGATTTTCAGCTTCCTTGGGTAGAGGAAGGGAAGTTCCAAAAATAGGTAATCTTCTGATTTCTTCGTAGTTACCAAGAAACCACTCTTTTCTGTATCCAACAGAAATAGCTAGATCTTTTAACTTTTTCCTTGGGTGGCTAATCATAGTTGCAAGCTGAATTAAAAATGATTATTCAGGCAATACAATTTAAAATGGAGAAAACCAGGAGTAATCTTGGTAGTGGAAGAAATGGGCAAAAGATTTGTGTAAGGTCACACAATCAGTACATGTAATTACCTAGAGAAAGTCAGGAGTTAGAGTAGGTTCAAAATAAGAATTGTACCTTAAAATTATGCTTTGGTGTAGATACATTAGGTTAAGCAGTAATGTTAGGAATTCAAAATTGAGCAAAAATTGTAGATTTTCTATTTAAACAGTTCTGAAGAATTAAACATGACATGCTTGAGGTTTTAAGTCTTGTGCAGAATATTTTTAATAGATGAAATTTTTAGAGGAAAATTATCAAATGACTAAGAGCTACACTTAGAGAAATCTAGTTTCATTTATGTTCACTGAGTATTTGGAAATAGGACCAAAATGGAAATGGCTTTACCTAAGATTGTCCATTAAGTTAAATGAGATGCTCTACTAAAAATTTCAGTAGTTCAAACCCAGATTGAAATGAGATAGAAAGATATTTTTTGCTAAATAGGTTTAAGTGTGAAGATTAGAGAGGACTTAAAGCATACTATGAAAGGTAGAGGTACATAGGTTTTAGTGACCAGCTATAAAAGCCAGACAATGTTATTTTTAGTCTTAGGAAATGGCCCTCTACCCACACTGGCAATTAGAAAGTTGCCCTGTTGGAACTGCAAAGGCTACCTTGAATTTTTCCCTTCTATGTCCCTTTATGATATTGTAGGGAATCTATAGTTTATTTTACTAACCAAGAAAGCACTTTAAGAAGCAATTACTATTCATTAACATCAGATTGAATAACCCACCTTGCTGTTCAGCTCACATCCTACTGGAAACAAAAGGTAAGACCCATTTTCTGATTCCTAGTTGTTTGGGATCTGAATTATATTTTGAAAGCTACTACTAATTTTTAATTTGGTGTTTGGAATGTGAATATTTCCCCTCATTTAAAATGTTTTCCCTAAGTTTTATATTTTTAATAAATTTCAAGTGTTCATAAATCAACCCATTTTAGTACTTGAGTGCAATATGATTATTCCAGAACCTCAACTTTCTCAGTTTGTCTATAACATGTCTTCATTAGGGCCGGTGCTGTTTTCAGGTTTCTGTGGTCAAGGTGAATTTCTTATGTGTGCCTTTTTGCTTTGTATATGAAGTTTGTAATTATAAGTGAAACAAGTTATATGTATGTATATACCATAAATAGTATTAAAAGGTCAGAAAGTATTAGACTCAAGTTCTGTTGTAACCATTTTTTTGGCTTAACCTTATTTCCATCACTGTGAATACAAAGGCAGAAAACAGATTCACAATCTCTTATCCATAATTTTAAAACCCGAATAAAATATTTTTTTTGTTGTCAATCCAATAAAATGTAAAAGTCGACAAGAATTGATACCTCCCTTTTGCACTTAGTGTGACTAAGCATTTTGTCCTGCAGAAATAACTGGTGTACTTATATTAATCATCACACAGTTGCCAGACTTTGCTGAGGGCATTATGTAACAGTGTACATACCTTTTATGATGAAAGTACAGACAGCCATAACTCTCAAATACATCTGTTCTTGAGTTTGGATAAGGGATTGGAGAACTGTACTAGAACACAGGTTTAATGCTTTTTTGTATAGTTTTGGGGGGTGAGTGAAAATCAGCCTCTTTTCCTTATTTGAGATTTTTAGACTGATGGAGATAATAGAAGAAAAGGTATGACCACATTTCTTTTCTTTTTTTTTTTTGATACCAGGGATTGAACTCGGGACTATACAACCACTGAGCCATATCCCCAGCCCTATTTTATATTTTATGTAGAGACAGGTCTCACTGAGTTAGTTGCTTAGTGCCTCGTTGCTGAGGCTGGCTTTGAACTTGAGATTCTCCTATCTCAGCCTCCCAAGGTGCTGGGATTACAAGCATGAGTCACTGTGCCCAGCTTGACCACATTTCTACTGTTGCTACAGTAGGCGCACAATTTTATAACATTGAAGGAAATACTCAGTCATCCAAAAGTACACAATATAATACTCTTGTTTCAAGGTAATTTTTTTTTTTTAACTCAGTTTCTTGACCACTAAGCCACATCCCCAACCCTATTTTGTGTTTTATATAGAGGCAGGGTCTCACAGTTGCTTAGTGCCTCGCTGTTGCTGAGGCTGGCTTTGAACTCGCAATTCTCTTGTCAGCCTCCCAAAGTGCTGGGATTACAGGCATGCGCCACTGCGCCCAGCTAATTGTTTCTATTTTAATAAGGGAACACTGACATTAATGATTGAGTCTATGGGAAAGGTTAGGATTGGCATGAAGTAGAGATTTTAAGAAAAAATGTTATTGTATCTGTTGTGATTGTTGAATAAATAGGTTGGCAAAATAACTTTTGCTTTAAACATAGACCTCTAAGAAGTTAAGAGTACTTAATCCAGAACTTACTCCTGTGATTGAAAACTTTGGAGTGCTGCTTATTAGATTTGAAGGCTATATTTGACAACCTTGAGAGTTGTGTTTGTAGAAATCAAGGGAAAGACTTCTGCTATAAAAACCACTCGGTGCTTCAATAGTACACAAAATGAAGTTTTTGTTGTGCAGAAGTGAATTTCAGAAATAATTTCAAACTCAGAAGTGGAAACAGCCTCATTTACAGCTTTGTATGTGTGTGGTGCTAAGGACTGAACCCAGAGAGCTGCATGCTTGTTACATACCATGGGCAAGCACCCTAATCACTGAGCTAGCTATATCCAAAGCCCAAGTTTGTTTTTTGGGGGAGGGGAGTACAAGGGATTGAACTCGGGGACACTGAGCCACATCGCCAGCCCTATTTTGTATTTTATTGAGAGACGGGGTCTCAATGAGTTGCTTAGCACCTTGCTATTCCTGAGGCTAGTTTTGAACTCAGGATCATCTCATCCCAGATCCAGTGAGATCACGGGCATGCACCACCACACCTGATGATATTTATAGCAAACTCTTTTTTTTTTTGGTACTGGAGATTGAACTCAGGGGCACTCTACCACTGAGCCACATCCGCCAGCTCTATTTTGTGTTTTATGTAGAGACAGGGTCTCACTGAGTTGCTTAGCGCCTCGCCTTTGCTGAGGCTGGCTTTGAACTCGCGATTCTCTTGTCTCAGCCTCCCTAAGTGCTGGTATTACAGGCTTGTGCCACTGCGCCCAGCTGATATTTAGCAAACTTTTGTTAGATGGAATAATTTAAGAAAACAATAATTTAAGAAAATTTATTGAGATGGAGAGGCAGGTCTTGGTGTGGGTCTATGCTGAATGCTGGATTTTTCTTTAGTTGTAGATGGACACAAGGATTTATTTTTACGTGGTGCTGAGGATCAAACCCAGTCCCTGGCATGTGCTAGGCGAGTGCTCTGCCACTGAGCCACAACCCCAGCCCAATGCTGGTTATTTTTTAGGAAATACACTCTGTTCTCAGGAGTTCTTAGTTTGATTAGAGAGGCCCAGAAACATCCATGTACTGAAGAGGAAAGGCAGCTCCACTAGAGAAAGGTTCAAAGGTTAAAGGGCTGGGCCATTAGCCATGCCTGAGAGGGATCCTCCTATCTCAGCCTCTGGGCCAATTTGCACTTTAACAGGTGCCAGGCTGGGTTATTTTTCTTAAAGTTAATGTTTCTTTTTTAGTACTGGGGATTGAACCCAGGAGGACTTAACCACTGAGCTATATCCCCAGCTTTTTATTTTGAGACAGGGTTTTACTGTTAGTGTGCCTGCCATAAGGTTAGCATTAAGATAAGCAAAATGGATGAAACCACAAATTCAGCTGGGTGCTTTGTATTCAGTACTTAAACAATACAAAGGAGATGATAAATGCTGGGTTGAGTTCTGTCATACAAGTATCAGCTGTTGGTTATTGATTAGACCCTATCAACATGAAGAGATGTTGGAAATTGAGAACCTCTCTAAGATACTACACTTACTCCTACCATATAGACTGAATAAAAACAATTTGGAGGGTTACTAAAAAGTAGCAATTTTTATAATGTTCTGTTCCACACCCAACTGGAATAAATGATAGAAGTTGCCAGGTGTGTTGGCCCATGCCTATAATCCCAGTAGCTCAGAGGCTAAGGCAGGAGGATTACAAATTTTTGAGGGTAGTCAACAATTAAGTGAAGCCCTAAGCAGCTGGGCTGGAGATGTGGCTCAGTGGTCAAGTGCCCCTGGGTTCAATCTCTGGGACCAAACCCCCTCCCCCTGCAAACACCACATAACCGCTAGAGGGAGCTATGACAAAAATCAGCCAGGACTTTGGGAGACTGAGACAGGAGAATTGGAAAGCCAGCCTCAGCAATGGCAAGGCGCTAAGCAACTCGGAGACCCTGTCTCTATGTAAAACACAAAATAGGGCTGGAGATATGGCTCAGTGGTCGAGTGCCCCTGAGTTCAATCCCCATTCCCCCCCCCGCGCTCCCCCCAAAAAAACAGCCAGGAAATTATGCCCATTTGTGGGTTTTTTTGTTTTGTTTTTTTGTTTTCTTGTTTTTTAATTTTGGTACCAGAGATTGAACTCGGGGGCACTCGACCACTGAGCCACATCTCCAGCCCTATTTTGTGTTTTATGTACAGACAAGGTCTCACTGAGTTGCTTAGCACCTTAGCGCCTTGCTGTTGCTGAGGCTGGCTTTGAACTCATGATTCTCTTGCCTCAGCCTCCCAAAGTGCTGGGATTACAGGCGCGCACCACTGCACCCGGCTAATTATGCCCATTTGTAAAGAATACATATGGCAAGGTGACGGGAGCCCAACACTTCCTTGAGCTAGATCAACTCTAAAGAAAGAGCTTGAGTAAATTTTCCTGTGATTACCACTGCCTTCCTATATGTTGCAATATCCTTTCCCTTTTCAGTTTCTGGGTCTATTTAGGTTTTGAATAGTACTTACCTTGTAGGTACTCAACTTCTGTAAATCAGAAAATTGCCTAGATTCTGGGACATGAGAAGATGCTGAAGACCTGCATCTGCCTTTTTTTTTTTGGTCTACTTTATCTCTAGGTAAGGAGTATAAAGCAAGGAAAATGAACTTGATACAGGAGTAGATGTGATACAAAAAAAACCTAGGTATGACATTGGTCACATTAGGGATGCTGGGATTATAGGCATGCACCACCGCACTCAGCTCTATTAAATAGTTTTTTAATGATAGCTTATCTTAACCCTGTTTACTTCTAGGCCTTGATTAAAAAACAGTACACACAGATCTCTTGACAATGCATTTTATTTTATTTTATTTTTTTACAGAATATCTTTTTTTTTTAATGTGGTGCTGAGGATCAAACCCAGTGCCTCACATGTGCTAGGTGAGCACGCTACCACTGTGCCATAACCCCAGCCCCAACAATGCCATTTTAAGATCTGTAATTTATTGAGAAACAGTTTGGCATTTGTCATTCCCATCATCCCCTGCCCCCAAGTTTGTATTGTGGAAATGGAAAGAACAGATTTGCCTTCTGTTTATAAAGTATTGTCACTAAGAATACTATATAAGTGACAAAATCTTTTAGGGGAGTACCAAGGGTTGAATTCGAGGGCACTCAACCACTAACCCACATCCCCAGCCCTATTTTTTTTTTTTTTTAATTTTTTATTTAGAGATGGTCTCACTGAGTTGCTTAGTGCCTTGCTTGTGCAGAGGCTGATTTTGAACACATGATCTCCTGTCTCAGCCTCCCAAGATGCTGGGATTACAGGTGTGTACCACCGTGCCTGGTTTAGTGATGTTTCTTTTTTTGTTGTTGTTGATGGATCTTTATTCATTTATTATTAATATGTGGTGCTGAGGATCGAACCCAGTGCCTCACACATGGTAGGCAAGCGCTCTACCACTGAGCTACAGCCCCAGCCCCATAGTGATGTTTCTTTAAGCCCACTCGATGGGATTTAGTCATTAAGGAGATGGATGTGAGAACACTAACATTAAAACAGTGTTGAGCCTGTTCAGTGGTAGAGCCTAGCATGTATGAAAGCAGTTTGATCCTAGCACTACAAAAAAGCATTTAAGTATTAGAGTTGGGCATAGAGGCACATGCCTATAATCCCAGTGATTCAGGAGGCTGAGGGCTCAGTGGTGGAGTGGCCCTGGGTTTGATCCCTAGTGCTGCTGCTGCTATCCACCCTACCCCACTGCAAACATTTTAGTGTTAGAAATTTGCCTGTTTTGAAGAATACGTCTAAAAGTAGGAAAGTAAGTTAGGTATTTTTCTATAAGAGAAAGGAAGGAATTGACACAATTACACAATAGGAATTTTCCTTCCTGTGAGGCTAGCAAGGGAGGCTACAGAAAGTTGGTTAGCAGGCATGTGTTGCAAATTGTATTTGAGTCTTACCAATCTGAAAAATGTTAAGCCCTGGTGTCCTTTTACTAATTTAATTTCTGAAAGATGATCTGAAGCCACTAATAATCCAGAATTTACTTCATAAAAGAGAAAGGCTAAACGGGTTTTAACAATAGGAATAAATACAGCATTTGTCAAATAAAAGGAAATCTACAGCCTTTAAATGGACTTGAGAAGCCCTACGCTGAATATCTTATGTTCTTAACAATGGCATGCCTGGGAATTTGTTACAGAATACTGAAAGTGACATCCACATCTTTTAAAGTAGTGATTAGCAGTACATCAAATACACTTCAACGAAGTAAACCAAAAATGGCTCCTTTGCCCTCTAAAATCAGGTAGTAAGCTGTAGTGAGGTGATAGTAGTACCATTGCATTTATAACAGGCCTAACAGATTTTGTTTGCTTGCCAGGTTTTTCAAAATTTGCTGTTTGGATTTGCCTCCCCTCTCCACTAGCACCCTTGTCTGTATACTCAAATTTGTCACTGAAATGCTTTAGCTGGTATCTGGTTTGAGTCTTCATCTCTTACGTCTGACCTTCATAAAACATTATCACTCCCCTATTAGGAATCAATGATTCTACCTTTCCAATTTATTGCTATTCTTTTGTTGTTGTTGTTGTTGATGGATCTTTATTTTATTCATTTATTATTTATATGTGGTGCTGAGGATCGAACCCAGTTCCTCACGCATGCTAGACAAGCGCTCTACCACTGAGCTACAGCCTCAGCCCCTATTGCTATTCTTAAGTCACATCATCCAGTTGGTAAATACTGTACTGACCCTGGTTTGCTTCTGTTGTCTGGTTATATTTTCAGACTCTCAACTTCCCTGCCTTAGCAGCCTGCCTCTTCAAATCTTAGCCATACTCAAAGGTTCAGCTCAAGTCACATTTCATTTCTGAATCTAAAAAAAAAAAAAAAAAAAAAAACCCTGCTAAAGCTCTTTAATAGCTCTTTTCATCAGTGTTCACTTGATCCCTCACAAGTAACCATTGACAGTTTTGCATGTGTCAATTTTTCCTTAGCTGGGCGCGGTGGCACACGCCTGTAATCCTAGCACTTTGGGAGGCTGAGACAGGAGAATCACGAATTCAAAGCCAACTTCAGCAACAGCGAGGTGCTGAGCAACTCGGTGATACCCTGTTTCTAAGTAAAACACAAAATAGGGCTGAGGATGTGGCTCGGTGGTCGAGTACCCCTGAGTTCAATCTCCAGTACCAAAACAAACACAAATTCCTACCATGGAATGTTTGCAGTATTTCCCAAAAGAACCAAATGCAATACTGATAGTTTTAATAAATATCAATTGATAGAAATAACAGTACTCCGTAACACTTTTGGAGAAAGTGTTTTAATCCTGACATTGGATTAAATAATTCCTCCTTAGATGTGAAACCAGGAAATTCAAATTAATTTATATACTAAGCCCAAGTATAGTTGGAAAAGTAAATGTGGCCCCCAAATGGTCTTGAAAAGTAATAAAAAATTATCTTGATGTATGTTGTTGACAGTTCAGTATATATAGGTGGTTAAAAATGAATGGCATTTTTTTCCCAATTACCTATCTTGCTGCTTCCTCCTGGGTCTCCTTTTTATGTCATTCTGAAGCTTAATCCTTAGGGAAAACTTTAGGTCACTTCTGACTTTAGGTCACTGTGATTTTGCCTCAGAATTCCTGCAGATTTTTCTTTGGGCTTGCATCAATTCAGTTCTTTTTCTTTCTTTCTTTTTTTAAAATCAGCGATCTTTATTTTTTTGTGGTGGGATTGAACTCGGGGGCCCTGTGCATGCAAGGCAAGCACTCTATCAACTGAGCTATATCTCCAGCCCTATCAATAATCTTTAAAGGATTCATTCTTAACATTGAGATTTAGAGTGAGCCTGGCATGGTGATTCATGCCTGTAATCTCAGATACTTGGGAGGCTTGAGGCAGGGTTACAAGTTTGAGGTGTGAGCCTCAGCAATTTAGATACCCTGTTCCAAAATATAAAGAGCTGGGGATGTAGCTCAATGATAGAGGGGCCCTGGGTTCAAGCACCAGTACTGGGGTTGGTAGAAATTTAGTGTGTGTCGGGGGGAGGGGATGGGCAGTATGTTATTGAGTTGGTTATTTCAGGCCCCTGACCCTGTTTTTTAAGGCTGATAAAGGATAACTAGCTTTAGTGATTTTCTCGAAGCCAAGAGACCCTATGTATGTGTATTTAACTCTTTGTTTTCCAAATCCCACAAGCAGCCCCATTCCTTTAGCATCCTTCTTGACCTTTCCACCCTTTCTTGATCAGCCAATGACTGAGACATTTGCAAGCTATTTGCACTCTATTTCTGCTTCACTTTTCTTTGGCATGTTTATAGTGTGTGCCATGCATGTATTTATGTCCCCTTAAAACTGCTCTTTAGTTATTCCATGTTTGTTTCTCCCAGCTACATACCAGACCCTTAAGGGCTGTAGTTTTTAGCTTTCTCACAAGATGCCCACTATGACAGTATACAAACCTCAGTAAATGTTTGTAAATACATTAAGTTTGAGGCAAGAGTCCTGCATGCCTAAGATCTGAGAGCCCTTCCAATCAGATTGGACTTATTCCCAGAGAAGTGAATTAATTCAAGTGTTCATGCCCTCCACTATCTTTTCTAATGGAAACATTTGAGGGAAAATGCAAGGCCATAGGACACATACCTGATGTTAAAATAATGGCTTTTTAAATATTTCTTTTTTAGTTGTAGATGGACATAATATCTTTATTTCTATGTGATGCTAAGGATCGAATCCAGTGCCCCATGCATGTGAGGCAAGTGCTGTACCCCTGGGCCACAACCCCAGCCCAAAATAATGGCTGTTTTGCAGAGTATTTTGACTCATTTTAATCCTCAATTGCTATTGATCTCATTTTGCAGTTTGAGGAAACGGCCTCAGAGATGTTAAAAGTGGCAGGCCTGCCAAGTGTCGTAGTTATCCCAGCAACTTGGGAGACTGAGGCAGGAGAATTGCTAGTTCAAAACCAACCTCAGCAATTTATTGTTTGAGGTGTTTATTATTTAAACATCTCAAAAAAAGGCTGAGATGTTTCTCAGTAAACATTCCTGGGTTCAATCCCTGGTGTACACAAACACACACAAAATAGCAGGCCCAAAACTTGAACTTTTTAAAAGCCAGTCTGCCTTTTCTAGTTGGGAGGTTCTTCAAGGCAAGCATAAATCAGCCTCAAGTGAACACCACCTGTAATATCTACCTGATGCCACCAGGGTGTCCCATGGTACTGTCTTTGATGCATGTACTTCCCCTTGGAGCTAGAGGCTATTTCAGATCAGTTTATGGAGAGTAGTCATGGCCTAGAGTCCATCCCCAGGACAACAGGAAGCTTGGCTTCCTAGCTTTACAGTGTGCAGTACATAGCCAGTTCTTAGCTAAACCCTTGCCCTCTTTTGGCTCCTGCTAGTCAAACTGAACCCATGGAAGGACAGGTCATACAATGGCCAGGACCTGGCTACACTAAATAACTAGGTAGCAGCCCAACAAGACAGTAGTATGCAAAAAAACCTATGAATGGATGAATGTCTACAAACATCAGCATTTGTTTTAATACCTGAGTTTACACTTAAATTTGTATTAGTAAAATAAATCTACAAAGGCAAAACCAAATTGAATTGTTACCATACTAGGTAAATGAGATTTATTCATTTGGTACTGGGGATTAAACCTAGGGGTGCTTAACAACTTGGCCACATCCCCATCCCCCCCCCCCTTTTTTTTTGAGACTGTCTTGGTAAATTGCTGAGGCTGGCTTTGAATTTGTAATCCTCTTGCCTCAGCCTCTTGGGACACTGGGATTGTAGGTGTGTGCCACTGTGTCTGGCAGTAGATGAATTTTTAAAAAATGTTTTGTAGTTGTAGATGGACTAAAGCCTTTATTTTATGTAGTGCCAAGGATTGAACCCAGTGCCTGACACATGCTAGGCAAGCACTCTGCCACTGAGCTACAGCCCCAGAAGTAGATGAATTTTAAAAGCCAGTACGAGCTGTCCTCCCACTTTCCAATTTGCATTGAAAATGTTTGCGTTAGGGGCTGGGGTTGTAGCTCAGTGGTACAGTGCTTGCCTCGCATGCGTGAGGCACTGGGTTCGATCCTCAGCACCACATAAAAATAAATAAAGATATTGTGTCCATCTACAACTAAAAAAAATTTAAAAAGAAAATGCGTTACAATTAGCCTGAATGTATTGCCTCCTGTCAGTTTTTATATTCAGAAACCTTAGATGATCTATAGTCTCTCTTTCCCAATGCCTAAGTACTTTGTACAAATATGTATAACTGGTTTATAATATTTTTTAACAAGTGCCCAGGAAATATTTGTTTATTGAAATAGCAACATTTCTATAATAAATCTGAGATAGTTCTGTGTATGAACTACTTTTCTAAAGAGAAGAGTTTTTGTTTTAAGCTAGTTAAAATTGTGAACTGGAGGGCTGGGATTGTAGCTCAGCGGTAGAGCGCTTGCCTCGCATGCGTGGGGCCCTGGGTTCGATCCTCAGCACCACATATAAAGCAATAAAAAAATAAAGACATTGTGTCCATCTACAACTAAAAAAATATTTAAAAAAAAAGATTGTGAACTGGAAAGGCAGTCAGTTCCTGGGATGTCTTGGTTGGCCTTGCAGTGTTCAATACATTGTGGTATGTTGGGATTCTCATCGTGGCCTGAGTTTGGGGCTGTGGCTAAGCTATTTCTCTTTAGGTGTCATCTGTGTGATGTCTCTCTTTTTTTTTTTTTTTTGGAGGTGGGGAGGTACTGGGGATTAAACCCAGGGGTGCTTAGCCACTGAGTCACATCCCCAGCCCTTATTTATATATTTATTTAGAGATCAGCTCTTGTTAAATTCCCGAGGCTGCCTTTGAACTAGCAATCCTCCTGCCTCCTCTTGAGTTGCTGGGATTTAGAGGTATGAGTCACCACACCCACCTGTGTGATCTCTCTTAAACTGAGGGTTTACCAGGGAGGGTCTTTAAGCTACCAGGACAGACTACATAAGAGTAATCCACTGATTTGAAATGTTGTACTTCAGGTGCCCCTTTCCCACTCTGCTCCCTGCTTCCTCACATGATTTTCTATCCTGAAACTTCAGACATGATTTTAGAGGTTTTTTGGTTTGGTTTGGTTTTCATTGCCATGCTGGAGATTGAACTCAGGGCTTCTAGTGTACTAAGCAAAGGCTCTACCATTGAACTACACCCCAGGACCTAAACTTACGATATTAATAGTCAACTTTACCTTTGAATTTTTAGTTCCTGTCTGGTGAGAGGACTAATCACACCAGATTGCAGATTGTAATACTAACTTGGATTCCTTTTCCATGTTTTTCTTAGGTGATCAGTGTAATTATCACCACTAAATAAACTTGTGTAAGAACAATGGACACTTTCAGGCTTTCAGTTTCACTAAAATATATATATATTTTTAAATATTTTGTTTTTTGTTGTAGATGAACACGATATCTTTATTTATTTTATGTGGTGCTGAGGATCGAACCCAGTGCCTCACGTTTGCGAGGCAAGCGCTCAACCGCTGAGCCATAGCCTCAGCCCCTTCACCAAAGTATATTACGTAGAAAACCATGGACAAGTTCTGGTACAAACAACTCTTGTCCTTAAATATCTTTAAAGGATTTTTTTTCTTCCCATATTGTCTATCTGATTTTAAAAATTGGGCCAAAAATATCCTTTCATATGTGATTAGTATTTTGCCTTTTTTAGACAAACTAAAATGTAGAAATAATATGTATTCCAATCCTCAAAGTGTCTTCTGAAGTTGCTTTGTACCTGATGCACAGGAACTGTTCTTACTAGCTTGGGTTGACTACTTGCCATCTGTTCCCTGAGCATTCATTGCTGAATGAAAGGGGAGAGAAAGTGAAAGGAGAGGTGGGGAGAAAGAGGAAGCTGGAGAAATAGAGGAAACAGCTGGAAGCTGGGGGTGTGAGACTCTTGTAAGGTCAGTAAAACAAAAAACAGAGGGCAAGGTCAGGTCCTAAGGGTAGAGAGCTAATTCTGTCAGCTACTTGAGTAAAGCCTTGTATACTTTGTTAAAGAGACCAAAGATAATTCAAAGGAAAATCTAGATTCTTCTCCATGTACCTTAGTAAATTGTTCTTTGGGTCAAAATCTATCCTGCCCTCCTGAAATTCTGGTCTTGTCTGTTCAGATCTAATAGCTTGCTGCCAATGCTCAGGAAGTATTTGTGGAGAGCAGTAGGTAAACTTGATGTATTTATTATTTACAACTTAAAGAGTAAATGTTGAGGGGCTGGGATTGTAGCTCAGCGGTAGAGCGCTTGCCTCGCATGCGTGAGGCCCTGCGTTCGATCCTCAGCACCACATACAAAGCAATTAAATAAAGACATTGTGTCCATCTACAACTAAAAAAATATTTTAAAAAAAAGAGTAAACATTGAGTACAGTTTTTGTCCTTATGTAGGGCTTTTAGCAACTAGCTCATCCGGCTCCTTCATGTTTTTCATGCCTGGACTAGATGACCAAATGTAGAACTTTAGGCAACTTCTAGTTCAGAGACTCAAGGTCAAGAAAAGAGCAAATTCCCTGTTCTGGAAACTTAGCCAGATTTTATGCTGTTTTAGCCTTGTGTTGCCATCTGTTGGCATTGTCTTCCAGAATGGAACAGCCTTCCCCAAACTTAGTCTGGCTAGTCGTATGATGTCATATCAGTGTTTTAGGTCACTGCTGCTCACTTTCTTCACCTAGGGAAACTACTTAACACTTGCATCATTATTCCCCGTTCCCTCACTTCCAAAAATGGAGGGACACCCCTTCCCCAACCGTATCACATTGGCCTAGTAGAGAAGACACTGATAAGAAATGTTTGTTGGAGTTTGGGTAAAGGGTATTCACTAGTTAGGTTTAAGAAATGTTTGTTGGAGTTTGGGTAAAGGGTATTCACTAGTTAGGTTTTTGCCCTGCCCCTGCTCTTTATAAGAACATTTGAACAGACATTACAATTAGTATGTTTTTTTGGGCACATGAATAACATTTTATAGTTTTTCTGATAATGCAGATAGGTGGCACAATGCTGTTTAGTGCCATATATATAAATAAATACTATTTTATATTTTAAATGTAGGATTCAACCCAGTGGTGCTTAACCACTGACCCACATCTCCAGCCCTTTTTTATTTTTTTAATTTTGAGAGAGGGTCTCTAAATTGCTTAGGGCCTTGCTAAATTAAGGCTGACCTCAAACTTGGCAGTTCTTTTTGCCTCAACACTCTGAGTCACTGGGGTTATAGGCATGCACCACCATGCCCAGCTGTATTCTTCTTTTTTTTTTTTTTAATTTTTTTTAGTTGTAGATGGACACAATGTCTTTATTTTATTGCTTTGTATATGGTGCTGAGGATCGAACCTAGGGCCTCACGCATGCGAGGCAAGCGCTCTACCGCTGAGCTACAATCCCAGCCCCCCTCTTTGGGTTAGAGGCGATAGCCACTGAGAAGAGTCATCTCTTCTCACCACCTGTGCCTCAAGTACAAAGCAAGCCCAGAAGACAACTATATGTAAGGATTTGGTTTATGTTTATTATTATTAGCACATTGTAACTGAGGTTAAGCTTTGTAGTTTGGTTTAAGCCAACCAAGTTTATACAGCTGTTTAAGTATCAATTGGTTTTTCAAGTTTAGCCATTACTCCAGTGCTGGGGCATTTGAGGGCAGTGAGGAACAGGTGTCCAAAGGAGAAATGTGGGTGCCTGAGAGTGTGTTTTTCAGTTGTATTAAATTTCTTACTTGGTATATTTTTGACCTGTCTCTCTTTCCTGATTGTGGCCTATGCTGTTTTGCTTGCTATTTGTTGGATATTCTGTCAGTCATTCAAGAGTTATAAAATGGAAGTTTAATTTTACGCAAATGCTTTAGGGATGAAACTGATAGGTTTAGCATTGACTTTTGCCTGTGATAAAAGTGATAAATAGGGGCTGGGATTGTGGCGCAGTGGTAGCGTGCTCGCCTAGCACGTGTGAGGCACTGGGTTCGATCCTCAGCACCACATAAAAACAAAGATATTCTGTCCACCTACAACTAAAAAATAAATAAATATTAAAAAAAAAAGTGATAAATGTGTTTCTGTGCCTTTGGACTCATTTTTGGAGTTTTGGATATATAACCCTTGTTAGAAAAAGTAGTGTTTTAATTTAGAACTTAAAGCCAGGCACTGTGGCACAGACCTGTATCCCAACCACTCAGGGGACTAAGGCAGGAGGATCATAAGTACAAGGCCAGCCTTAGAAACTTAGTGAGATCTTATATTAAAATAAACATTTTTAAAGGGGAAGGTTGGGAGTAGAACTCAGTGGTAAAGCACCCATGGGTTAAACTCCTAGTACTACCATAAGGAAAAAAGAACACTCAACTACCATTTGAATTCACTGTGTACTAGGAAAATGAGTAGATTTGTTCCCTGTTCTCTGTGACTGTGTTCCAGTATTCAGGGGGTAAAAAATATATTGGTTTCCCCTTCCTCACTTTGCCAGTTAAAGCAGACATAACTAGTGATGATACTGGGGTAGTAGAATAGAAATGTAAACCTGACTTCTGACCACATGGGCCACAGGAATGACTTTAAGCTCTTAAAGTGGTTAAGAGCTCCAGGGGTAGAAGGTGGTACAGTGGAAAGGACATCACTTGTGCTTTCTTCCCAGAGAAGCTTAGGGATTTTTTAGTGTGGGGTAGGAGAGTATGGTTCATTTTGGTCTGGTATAAGCATGCTTTTTTTCCTGGTTGCATTGAGGCTGATACTGAAGGGTAATCTTTTTTTACTGGTTAATGCATTTTGGTATTTCTAAATATTGCAGTCTTGGTTTTCACCAGATCTGTTGTCAGTTCTAGCTTTTTGCATAAGAGCCTATTAACTTGGCAATCTGAAATTTCTTCTAATTTGATACTCTGTACTTAAGTTTTGGATCTGATTTGTTTTTGGTTTGTTGATCAGTCTTACCTGGGGACAAACAGCCAACAGCAGCAAATTGCTTTCTATCCCTAGGATACTGTCTGTAATCCAGATCCTTAATGTATTCATAGACTTTAAAATTTTCTCCCAACTAGAAGGGAAATATCCTGTTGCTGTGTGTGTGTGTGTTGCTAGGGATTGAACCCAGGGCCCTGTGCATGTGAGGCAAGCACTCTACCAGCTGAGCTATATCCCCAGGCCTCCTGTTGCTTTCTGAACAAATCTCTGTGTGTGCGCGCACACAAGTGCACTAGTGGGGATTGATCTAGGGCTTCGTGAATGTTCACTCTACCATTGAGCTACATCCTTAGCTCTTTTGTTTTTATTTTGAGACAGGGTCTCTTGCTAAATTGCACTGACTGGTCTCCAACTTGTGATCCTCTTGCCTCAGTCCTGAGTAGCTGGAAATTACAGGCACGAGTCCAGGAGCCTGGTTTAGAAAACCATAACTTAATAGGCATCTTCCTTTGTTGATTGTCATTAGCTCTGCCATTTATCTTAGGGCTCTTTGAATGAGAGAGGGATAGAGAACATGTCACTTTGAAAAAAAGTTTAAGGAATAATTAACTGGCTCAGAGATGTTCTGAGTTCCCAGCCCCAAAATCAAACTAGAACTATTCAACAGCATCAATAAAAATATTTACTTACTAGTTGGGTGCGGTGGTGTAAGCCTGTAATCCCAGCACTTTGGGAGGCTGAGACAGGAGAATTGCAAGTTCAAAACCAGCCCCAGCAACCGCAAGACGCTAAGCAACTCAGTGAGACCCCGTCTTTACATAAAACACAAAATAGGGCTGGGGATGTGGCTCAGTGGTCGAGTACCCCTGAGTTATCCCTGGTACCAAAAAAGTAAAGAAAGAAAAGAAATATTTACTTAGCACCTGTTATGTTTCAGGAATGTTCTAAAATGTTCTAAGAATTTTATACACATTTCTCAACATTTCTTATTTAGTCTGCAGACTGCCCCTGTGAGATAGGCCTTTTTTCCCCCCTCAACTGTTACAAACCCCCCCCTTTTAAGTCTTGAGACAAGGGGCTGGGGTTGTGGCTCAGTGGCAGAGTGTTTGCCTCGCACATATGAGGCACTGGGTTCGATTCTGAGCACCACATAAAAATAAAATAAAGATGTGTCCATCTATAACTAAAATAAAATAAATCTTGAGACAAGAAAAAATACAAGCAAGAAGCTAGTAAGTTCAAGCTTTTTTTTTTTTTTTTTTTTTGTACTGAGGATTTTGAGACAGGGTCTCACTAATTTGCTAAGGCTGGCCTTAAACTTGCAGGCCTCCTGCCTCAGCCTCTGTAGGATTACAGGCATGTGCCAACATGTCAGGCTAGGGGTGGAGTCTTTGAGCCCCCTGGTTTGATGATAATCCTCTAACAATTGGAGCTGATTGTTTTTAAGTACTTATAAACTTTTAAGGTATTTTTCTTTGGAAAATAATCTAAAATTTCCATCTGAATTTAAAAGTTTGTTAACTTTCCTTTTTAGGGGAGAGTTTGGGCAACCATCAAGAATTCTGGTTTTGTCTTAAGGAAAGAGATAAAGATTAGCCATTTTCCTCAAGAAAAGTGATATTTCTGAGTCTCAGCTCTTCAGTAATGAGAACTGGACTGTTTTTGCTTGACCTCTACTTCCTGTTCATGGGGAAACTCCTCTCCAGAGGTGCTGTGATAGAGATTGCCAGATTAGGGAAAGGGTTTCTAGATGCCAGGATGAGAAGTTCAAGAGACTCCACCATATTGCCATTAGAAGAATGGTATTCATTAAGTACTAGTCTTCCTACTCCTGAAGCTTTGTTTTCATCATACTTGGAAAGATAGGAGTTAAGTATGAGAGGTCATATAGGGGAGGAGGAGAACTGAGGAGATGCATTATAGACCTTGAAGTTAATGTTAAGGCAGAGAAGAAGCAGAGAAGCAGTCCATTTACTGAATGAAAATAGGCATATAGTAACCAAGGTCAGAGCAAGAACAGAGAGATTCTACCTTGTTAATTCTTTAGGTTTGCATCTTATTTCCCTCCTTAGCTCACATGTATATACAAATCTAGGCTTTCCAAAAGATACTTAATGGACATTTATGAGAGTCACAGAGGCCACTTATGGGAGGCATGGGGACTACTAGAACGGTTGAGCTGAGGAATGTATCAGAAACCATCGTCATTTTTTGTTCCCTCCTGTCTTAGGCTTGCCGGTTCCCTGCTTCTGCCACTGTTCCAAACTGCAGAACTTCTCATTCATCCCCAAGTCCTCCAGGCAGTATCCAATGGGGAATCAGCTCTAAAAGGACCAGAACAACGTTTTCCAGCCCCTTCATTCTGGTGACTGATGGAAGGAAAGAGTGGGAGGAGGGATATACTTGCCTAGTGGATGGAAAAGAGACAGACTCAAGTTACTATACCTCTGTTATCATAGAATTCTGCAACATACTGTTTGTATTGTATGTGCATTGGGGAAAGTTAGAGATGGTGACTTTCATTAGAAGGGTCTGGAGGAGATGAGCAGAGTCAGTTGGTTTTGAAAGATGTTGAAGCCTTGAAATAATGTGCCCATATGAGGAATCTTTAAGTTTAAAAACCCTTTATAAAAATAACACTGATAGAGGCTGCCCCCTCATTTCCCTACTACAGACTTGGACTGGAGACACTTGTTTAATAATAGCTTGTCTCAGTAGCTACCTCTATGTGAGGAAAGAATAGAAAACGTTCAGGACATCATCGTTCAGGACATCATCGTATAGGCTCTTCATCTATAAAGTTACAGCAGCAGTGACGCCTACACAGAAGACTTGGAACTGCAGAGGCTGGGGTCACCTCAGTGACATCTCCAGATGCTGTCCAGCCAAAAGTTCGATTTTTGTTATGGGGGAGTGAAGAAGGAAGCAGAATGTACTAAAAGACTAAAATAATTTCATCTCTGACTTTTTCACATTTTTTATTTTTTGGCGGGGAGGAGGGGCTTTCGGGTAGAATTTCACATCATCTGGGAGTGAAAGGAGGGAGGATGGGGAAGCTCAGCCCTTCACCCAAGAATAACCCAGTAATGACATCTGTACGCGTGGGAAGTGTTTCCCTCCACACTGGGAGGATCTGAGACTGCACCCCAGTGGGATTCCCTGCTTGAATTGGGAGGCCATTCAGAAGGCATATCTTAACGAGAGCGCCAAGGACTTAGCCGGCCAGGAAAGAAATGACAGGGAAGAGACCCTGGAAGTTGAAGAGGCATCCCCCAATTTGTAGGTGGCGGCTATGCACGAGTGGTTTAAGAGCCAGGTGACCGCTGTGGCTCGTGCCCTCTGCTGAGGGTCTGGTAGGGACGCGACGCTGCTGGGCACCGTGTCCGAGTCACGCGAGACGGCCCAGCTGTGCCCAGCGGGCCAGCGCCAGACCCTGGCGTCCTCCATCTTCTCTCCTGAGCTCCCCCTGCTCCAGCTGCCTGAGCCACGGACCGCAGCACCACACACCCCCGCGGGGGGGGACGCCGCGCCCCATCCCCGCCCCCAGCCCCACCCCAGCCCCCCCGCGGGGGCTCTGACCCCACCGCCGGCGGGCACTGGCTGAGCTCCGAGGCAGTGAGCCGGCAGCGCCGACGCTCAGAAGGGGTCCGGGCAACTGGGGGCGGCGGCGGCCGGGCCGGGGCTCCCCCCCCGCCCGCGCTCGCCGCCGCGGTGGTGCGTCCCGGAGGTTACCGGAAGTGGCCGCGCTCGGCGCTGCCATGTTGAGGAGCCGCCGCTGCCGCTGCCGCCGCCGCCGCCGCCGCCGCTTTGTTGTCGCCTCCTCCGGCTGAGGAGGCTCCCCGAGCGGGGGGAGTGGGGAGGAGGGGGGTCGGCCACCGCAGCCATGGAGGCCAACTGGACCGCGTTCCTGTTCCAGGTACTGGGGGCCCCCCCCGGGGGGGACGGGGGGGACAGGGGGGCCGGGCCCCGGGCTGGCGGGCGGGCGGGCGCTCCTCCTCCCCTCCCTCCCGGCTCCGCTCTCCGGCCCGGCCTTAATCCCCCTTTGTTTTTCCGCCCGCCCGCCCCGCCGGAGCCCGGCTGCTGAGGTGAAAGGAGGCGGCCTCACGGGGTGCGGGGGAGAGAACAGGCCTCGGGGTGAACCCCGGGCCCCCCCCAGCACACACGCACACACACACCCTTCCCTCCCGCTCTGAAGGGGAAGGGAGGAGGCCGGTGGCTGTCACCACCCCGCGGCCCAGAGAAAGGAGGGCGCCGGGCTGCTGGATAGCGCGGGCCCTCAGTCACTGCGCGCCGGGTCCGGGTTGCACCGTGGGGTGAGGGGGTCCCCGGGTCCTACTCTGAGTCTCCTCCCCCCCCACATTTCATCCATCTTTTGCTTGCACTCCTTTCTCTTTCCCTCCCTCTTCTCTCTTTTTGTGTGTGTGTGTGTGTGTTGACTTTCTGACCTCCTCCTGCATCCCGCGAATAGCGGGTTTCCCTGGGTTCCCCGCCACTCCCCCTTCCCGCCGCCCCCCTCGTGTTTACCCACTTAGAAGACAGTGTTGTGCGTGTGTCTCCCCTCCCCAAACTTTTTCACTGGGTTTCCTTTTTCTTTCCCAAGCCCCAGCCGAGCCGTGGCAGCTGGCACCCTCTCCCTCTGTCCATCTCTCCCGCCGTCCCATTCAGCTCGGGGAATCCCCCAGCCAGGCCGGGGCGGGCGGGGGCGGGGGCGCGGGGGAGCGGCGGGGGCCGGGACTCCTGGAGGCCAGACCTTTCCCGGAGCGCTATTCTCTCGCGGCCCTCTCAAATGTTTTCTCCAGCCAAGTGGGGAGACCGAAAGCGAAGAGCGCAAACAAAGTCCGCTTACAAAGCCCCTAGATGAGTCACTCGTTGGGGTGTTGGTCTTCGCTTTTTGCAAGAAACGGAAAAGTGTTGCCGATATGTTGACCATCCTCTAACGCTCCCACTTTAGGTGGGGAACCCCTGTTTGGATAGGCTGGAACTTTTTTTTCCTGCTTCGTTTCTATTTGCAAACGAAGCATTTAGTGGGCACTGGAAATGAGCTCAACCAAAAAACTTCAAAACCAGAGAAGGTTAGGAAGCTCGTCACTTTTAAGTGCGTCCTTCCCGCCTTTCTGAGTTATTTTCCTTGTTTGAATACTTCGTGAAATCCCAAACGCGTATCTTTGGCTCGAGGCCTTTCGGAACTAACCAGGAATGGATGCAGAATTTCCAAATTATCATTCTAGCCTCCGATGCCATTACAGTGGAGTTAATATAGGAAATTGGAAAATTCAAAATCACCTTTTGTGTAGACCTGGTTTATTGTTTTATGACGTATATTTCAAATGTGGGCAGTTTGATTTTTGAGTAATTGTCAAAATATATTCGGGGTTCTTAAAATTGAAAAATACTCAAAATTATAGAACTCATGAGCTTCCCCCTTGTTTTGATTTTAATATTGTTTTATTGTGTTTTGATTAGCTTGATATTAATATGATAAATCAACCTAAGAATGCACTGGAAAAGAAAGGATACGTTAACTAGCTGGCATCCAAGTTGGTAAAGGTGTCAGATACCTTCTCTAGAAAAAGTTCAGATGGTCATTTTAAAATAAAGGATTAATGGGCCTTAGAAGTGATTAAAACTGTATTAAACCCGTGACTGTAAATTTACTGGATATTGTAAACAAACAAACAAAAAAACCGAGTTCTTTATGTAAAGGGATAACCCACACGTGACTTATGTTTGAAAAACTAGTTAAAATATCTTTTACAATACTTTTTTAAAAATTATAATTCTTCCTCTGGAAAAAGCAAATGCCTAGTATTTCTTGATCAATTTTTAAATAATATTTTATATTACTTAATTTTTTTCAGCTTTAAAATATTTTCTCCACCTGAAGGAGAAATGGAAAGCTAATATTTGATCCTGAGTTTGGCAATGTGCACAGTTAAAATTGTTGGAAAACATAATTTAGAGCTGAGGACAGTTAAGTGGGTAAAAATATTTCAGTTTTTTCTATAAAAAGGTATAAATAAACTTAAAGCAGTTCTGATTTTAAGTAACTGGGGAAATGGAGAATTAGGGTCTCTTGTTTATTTCCTGGAGCATCTTGTTGAATTTATACTTGAAAGCAATTTAATACCTGCTTGCTTTCCAGATAACTTGGTGGAAAGTGAAAACCATAGCTGTTAAAATGTTTGATGGATGATTCTCCTAACAGGACATTCAAGATATGACTCACTGATGCTAATTTGTTTCAGTACAAAATCTTTTACCCTCTGGCACTGGAGATTTCATGGTGCCATATCCTACCACCCTGGGTGATGAAATAACATTTCTGTTTTGTTTTTTGCAAGCCCCAGAAAAAAGGAAAGCTTGGGCAAGGCTACAATAAACCTTGCATTTCAAAGAGAAGATAAAATTAAAACTTTGAGTCAATGATGCTAGTCAAATAAAAACCTCCCTAGAAGTTATATTTTAAAAATAAGCCACCTAACTGAAGGAAGGCTATGGTGGTTATTTTACCCTGTCTCTCCCTCAGATAGCAAGTTGGAAAAACCCAGTTCCCCTCTAAGAAGGCTACATGTAGAAGTGTGGGTATCCTAGGAATCTTCAGAAAATTATTCCTGTAGTGGTTCTAAGGCATTTCACTCAAGAAGCAGGAACCTGATGTGACCTTTATGTGAGAGTGAACTTCAGCAATGCTGTAAAAAATACTTTATGTTGCTATAGACATCTGAATTGGTAAAATGGCAGTAAATGCTTTTAGTATTCCATTGTACTAATGGTTGCTTAGGATTGAAAAATGCCTCAAAATGTTATAAGTTTGAACTTTGTCCAAAAGATTTTCATTCCCTACCATCTGATATGTCACTCTTTGAAATTGTATATCTTGAGCTGTCTTCAACTATTAACCATTTGCATACTGTACGGAAACTTGGGTATCCTACAGCTAGGTTGGAAAAGGGATAATATTAGAGTCCAAATTCTGTAGTCTCTACTTAGGTCACATAGTAGATAGACCCCCAACAGTTACAGTCCACAAATTAGATTAAAAGTGGACTGTAATTCAATATGAGCATTAAGTCTAAAAAGATACTCATAAGTAATCAGTTTCTGAGAGTGCTTCCAGGACCCAAAGTTTATTATAATCAGAATTATTAAATTGGACTGATAACTCTGGATACCACACCTCCTTATCATTTGGGGAAGAGTTATTCCAGGCTAAGCTGTTGTGCTGCCATTAAGTAAACATGGAGCAATGTGTAGTAGATGTTCTTATCCGTCAGAGGAGGAGCTGTATGTGAGTGTGTTTCCCTGTTTTTTCTTCTTTAATCAGGTTAGCTGATGAAGTGATTACAGAGTGAGAAGGGTAAATAACTGTGTAAAGTATCTAAGATGATGGGATGGGCCCTTCCTAGCACATTGTATGCTTAAAATACTTGCAGCTCTTACTCTGAGTGTCCGTGTTCTTTTAGGATTACAAAACTCAAGCATGGTGTCTTGGGCTTACTCTCAAGGGTTTCAAAATAACGTTGGTAAAGAACATACTAGAAAGAACTAGTTCAGGAATTTTTTCCATTGTTTCCTAAATATGTGTCTATATGGAGGTGTGGAGCAGTTTGAAAGAATCAAAACCAAGACAGTAACTTCAGATACCAAGAACTTGATCCACGATGAAATTTTGATTTCAGTGCAGCTAAAGAAAATTTCCAGACAGTGGTCCAGCCCCCAGTTTTGGAGTGGAGAAGCACATTGTAACAGCAAATGTCTAATACTTTATCAAAACCTACAACTTCTGGAAGAAGATGGACTGAAAGGAACTTAAGTGTTTACAATTTATTTTTTCTCTTACTAATCTGATGTTGAGTTAGGGTTTGAACAGCTAGTGTTGCTAAAGGATACAGACTCTAGTGGAAGATTAAATGACCTGAGAAACAAGTGACAGGTGTTTTGCCATGGCCTACCTTCACAGATGCCTTCCAGGTTGATAAATAGCAGATGTCATTTCAACCAATCTTTTAATAAAGTTAAAAGTTTAAAACTAATAACTAGCATATGTATTTAGAGAACTAGGTTTCTTTCACCACTTAGCAATAGCCCCTTTCTCAGTCACTTAAAAGTTTTCTTCTGATGGAAGGGGAGGGACATGGTGCTTTTCCTTTACTGGGTTATAGGCAAGTAGATGATTATGTCATTGTGTATGAGTGTGTATTTGTGTGTTGCTGCAGTAAGGTACTGTTAAATACTTAAGTCTAGGGTGTAGTTTTTTTTGACAAGTTATTTAAACTTCGTTTCAGCACTGACAGACCAATGCAGACTGATTTCATCAGCTGCTATGCCCCTTATGAACCAGGGTAGTTTGTAGTTTAGTCAGCTATTTGAAAGCAAGATCACTGTCAGCAACTTAGTTGCAAAAGTTTTGTGTCTGCACAGTGATTTTTAATGCTTTGTATTTGGAGCTCTGAGAATAACTAGGTGATTGCTGGATCTCTGCTGCAGAGAGTCACTCATAGACTCTTCCACTGTTTCTTCTGGTCTCTATTGTCTGGAACATGTTGAATTTTGAAGGTCATTGTGAGAGGCTGAGTTTCTCAAGTGTAAATGTTTGGTTTTAGGCCCATGAAGCCTCCCATCACCAACAGCAGGCAGCACAGAACAGCTTGCTGCCCCTCCTGAGCTCTGCTGTGGAGCCCCCTGATCAGAAACCATTGCTTCCAATACCAATAACTCAGAAACCTCAGGCTGCACCAGAAACATTAAAGGATGCCATTGGGATTAAAAAAGAAAAACCCAAAACTTCATTTGTGTGCACTTACTGCAGTAAAGCTTTCAGGGACAGCTATCACCTGAGGCGCCACCAGTCCTGCCACACAGGAATCAAGTTGGTGTCCCGGTCAAAGAAAACCCCCACCACGGTGGTTCCCCTTATCTCCACCATCGCAGGGGACAGCAGCCGAACTTCGTTGGTCTCCACCATTGCAGGCATCTTGTCTACAGTCACTACATCTTCCTCGGGCACCAACCCCAGTAGCAGTGCCAGCACCACAGCGATGCCTGTGACCCAGTCTGTCAAGAAACCCAGTAAGCCTGTCAAGAAGAACCATGCTTGTGAGATGTGTGGGAAGGCCTTTCGAGATGTGTACCACCTCAATCGGCACAAGCTCTCCCATTCGGATGAAAAGCCCTTCGAGTGTCCTATTTGTAATCAGCGCTTCAAGAGGAAGGACCGGATGACTTACCATGTGAGGTCTCATGAAGGAGGCATCACCAAACCCTATACTTGCAGTGTTTGTGGGAAAGGCTTCTCGAGGTACTGCGTTTTGCTTTGTTTTTTTGTTTTTTTCTTCTCATTATGGTTATCCGTGAACTTCAGTTTTCTCTGTGTGACCTAGGAGATGTATACGAGAATAGATGTGGGCAGGCCTGTGTTATTAGAGGAGATCGACGATAGATAAACATTATGCCTCCAGGTCTAATTCCAGTTTGGTGTGGTTGACAAGTGGTGTCATAGTGATTAGTCTGTTATTTCATTTAAGAAGTCCCTCAGACTCAAGCCTTCATTTAGCATGTGGGTACTTCTTATCACTACAAAAGCACCAGTTTCCAATTTAGCTGAGCGACTAGACATGAAGTTTACTGTGCAAATCAAGGAAACTTATCTCCTGGAAGTTGGGATGACCTTGGCTACTCTTAATAAATTTTTTACAATGTTTTCCCATTTTTCTGTGGGCACTAACATTTCACTAATTGCATTTTTAAATACTTTAAGAGTTAATATAGTAGTAGCTATTCCTGGTAAATATTAGGACCAAAACTTTGGGTATTTTGTGATTATAAAGAATCAAGGCAATATGATTTGATGTTGACTAGGAGAAAATTAACAGGTAAAGAACTAAGACTTTTTTGTTTGTGGTAAGAGAGGTAAGGAGGCTTGCACTGGGGGGAGGTGGAGTTGGTAATTCTGCTACTTTCTTTAAGATGCTCCCCCCCCAATCTGCCAAGCAGTAAGCATCACATAAGTAACATTTCTCTGTGTGTGTTCCATTACATCTTCTATTGAAACTCTCTCTTTCACAGGCCTGACCACTTAAGCTGTCACGTAAAACATGTCCATTCAACAGAAAGACCCTTCAAATGCCAAGTAAGAGTTAAAATGACTTATCCTTAGTGTAGCACTTAATGCACATTATCCAGAAAGTCTGAGCCAGTCAAATCTCACCGTTCTTGAATAGGTATAAAAATCACTGACTTAAGTAAATGTGGTCCATTTGAATTCTAGTTTCATAAAATATAAATGACAGCTTCTGTTTCTATAAGGCAAGATCATTGAAAAATGTAAGTGTTGTTTTTGTTAAGTTATATTTCCCTTTCCTTTTGCAACAGCATTTTTTGGTATAAGAGAGTGAAAGTTGTAGTCTTGTAAAAGTTGTTATATAATTAAAATGAATTTTTAAAAAAGGTTTTAAATTGATTTCTAGACTGATGGTTAAGGGTGTTTTAACTGTAATAGGAGAAAATAAGAATTTTTCTTCCAAATGTTATTATTGATTAGATTTTTGTCTTCGGTTATCAAATTGGAACATTTTTTAGTTAGTTGAAAATCTATTCACGTTAACAATTTTATTTGACATAAGTTAGGACAAAAGCTTAAGAACGTTGTTAAATTAAATGACTATTTTAAGCATCACTAATCCAAACAAATCCTAGTTTGTTGTTAGAAGTCCCATAGTTCTCCTTTCAGTTACATTTGTTAATGACTGATTTTTTTTAAGTAAATGGTTTGAATTCTAAGAAATATCTGATTGGAGAAAGGAAGCTAGTATCATTGAGTGAGTACCTGCTGTGTGTGCCAGGAATTTAATCTTCTAATAATTTTTGTAATAGGTATTATTATCCCCATTTACAGATGAAGAAACATTCAGATAGGTTAACTAACTTGTTCAACATTACAGTGGTTAGTGAATGGGAAGCTCAATTTAAATTCACGCTTAACTGATTCTGGTTTGCACATCCCTTCTCTACTCTGTTGATATATTTTCTTCTTGCAAAATGGAAGAATCTAAAATTCACCAAGTGTTTTAGTATGATTATGATTCTAAGTAACACATGCCATTAATATTCAACTAATTTAGTCAGCTTGCTGACATGGGTAGAGTAATGGATAGAATATAACGAACTTTAAAATGAGTAGAACAGGATAGTCTATATTTAAAAAAAGTTTTCCTCCCTCATGCAGACATGCACTGCTGCCTTTGCCACCAAAGACAGACTACGGACACACATGGTGCGCCACGAAGGCAAGGTATCATGTAACATCTGTGGGAAGCTCCTGAGTGCAGCATACATCACCAGCCACTTAAAGACGCATGGACAGAGCCAAAGTATCAACTGTAATACATGTAAACAGGGCATCAGTAAAAGTAGGTGTTGCTTCAGATTGACTTGCATTTCAGAGTGATGAAATCTAAATTTTGAAAAAAAAAATCAAAGGTATTTTCACTACGTTCTCAGGACTCTATTAACATTCATCTTACATATTTCCTCCTATCACTAGAATGTGCAGACATGCATCAGTGGAAAGAGTATGTTAGTGTGGGAATATGCATAATATGCATGCATACACACAGCATTGATAAGCTCCCCATGCTTGTCTACTAATAGCAACCATACCAGAAGAGCAAAATTTCTCCACAACACTTTTTCAGTGTGTCCTTTCTTCTATGGAGTTTGAATAAAAAGATCTAGTGTATTAGAATTGAGTCAGGATAAACCATACTAGGAAGCTGTGTTGTATGGTAGACAATTTTGTTTTTATTTATCATTTAGGTTCTCAAGTATCAGTATCTCTTAAGTTCAGAGTGTATTAATAAAATGTACTTAATGATAACCTTAAAGGTGATAACTGTGTTACTAAGTTTGCTTTTCAAATCCAAATTTGTAGAGAAATGGAATATCATATCCATTTGAAGGTTTAAATGCTTTGCTCACCTTAACCTCAGAATTGAAGATAGAATATTCCAGAAACATATGGATAAAATTTAATACTTGCATTTACCCCGACTTTTAAAAAAATTGTCCTAATCACTAGAAGAATGAATTTTTCTAATTTTTCATTTCAGTGTATACGTATTTTATGCAATAGAAATAGCAAATTCTCGGGGCTGGGATTATGGCGCAGTGGTAGCGTGCTCACCTAGCACGCATAAGGCACTGGGTTCGATCCTCAGCACCACATAAAAATAAAATAAAGATATTCTGTCACCTACAACTAAAAAAAAAAAAATAAACATTTAAAAAAAAAAAAAAAAGAAATAGCAAATTCTCAAAAACAAAAATAGGTAGCCGAAGCGAATGGGAAAGAAAGCTTGTGTTTTAAATCTCATTTATCTTTTTTACTTATTTGTAAGTACGTTGCAAATGTACTTACATTATTATTATTATTTTTTTTTTGGTACTGGGGATTGAACTCAGGGGTACTTGACCACTGAGCCACATCCCCAGCCCTATTTTGTGTTTTATGTAGAGACAGGGTCTCACTGAGTTGCTTAGCACCTCGCCATTGCTGAGGCTGGCTTTGACCTCGCGATTCTCTCCTGTCTCAGCCTCCCAAAGTGTAGGGATTACAGGCGTGTGGCACTGCGCCTGGCTTATAGTGGATTTTTAATAAACAAATGTTGATGAGCCTATGCTGATATTACCCACCGTCCTTTTTTTTTTTTTAATTTTTTTAGTTGTTGATGGATCTTTATTTTATTCATTTATTATTTATTATGTATATGTGGTGCTGAGGATCGAACCCAGTGCCTCACGCATGCAAGGCAAGCGCTCTACCCCTGAGCTACAGCCCCAGCCCCAACCCACCGTCCATTTTTAAAGACACTTGCTTTTTTTTTTAAAAGGACAGTTCCTTTATTTACCACACTATATTTTGTGTGCTTGCTTGTTTGCTTTGTTTTTGAGGTACTGGGAATTGAACCCAGGGGCCTCATGCTTGTGAGGCAAGCACTTTTCCACTGAGCTACATCCTTAGCCCCAAGACATTTGCTTTTTAATATAGCAAGTAATTTTTTCTCCTTTGTATAGATTTTTCCTAGTTCTCTAGATTTTTAAAAATCAGTTTATTTTGATCAGTACAGAAACAAGCAGGAAAAAAGATGAACTATAGTAAGAGCTATTAAATAATAGAGGTCACAGAAGCATAAGGAGTAAAAGTACTTTAGATTTTAGAAAAATGGACACACTTTTTCAAGGTAAATACAGTGTTTGGGGTTTGTCTTTGGAATAGCATGCATGAGTGAGGAGACCAGCAATCAGAAGCAGCAGCAGCAACAGCAGCAGCAGCAGCAGCAGCAACAGCAACAGCATGTGACAAGCTGGCCAGGGAAGCAGGTAGAGACACTGAGACTGTGGGAAGAAGCTGTCAAAGCAAGGAAGAAAGGTAAGATGAGGCATCTAGTGTTCTAAGTGTGGCTTGAGAAATCTTTTCATTTAGTGTGCCAAGTAATCAAAGGAGAGAAATCATAGTCTAGGAAATCTAGCTTTATGGGAACATGTAAATACTGCATGCTGAGAAATAACTATAAGTTCAGGTATTGGCAACAGAGTTTACAGACAAATGTTTATCGCTAGAAAATAAAAAATCAGTACTTCTTATCACATTCTGACTTTTGCTTTGGTCCTTTGTTGTACTCAGAGTTCTATTTTTATGTTCATTTTGGTGTCAGCTTCCATGCATTTTGGGCTCCTTTTTTTCTTTCTAAAATATTCCCATCTTTAGAGGTGGATGAAATATTCTTATGTGTATGGAAGTTCATTTTCTTGTAACTATGTTGTTTCTGCACTTCAGTGTTCTTTCTGCATTGTTTTTGGTACATGATTCAGAATCTATAACGCTGATGTCTTTTCTCCATGTCTCACCCTTAATCTCTTTCCATCTATCACTGGGGCTAGCCTTAGCTTAACTTGTTTACATTTCTGTAGAGACATTGCTGTAAATGTTAAAAAAGTTAAGATTGAAGCCGGGCGCGGTGGCTCACGCTTGTAATCCCAGCACTTAGGGAGGATGAGATAGGAGAATTGTGAGTTCAAAGCCAGCCTCAGCAAGAGCAAGGCGCTAAGCAACTCAGTGAGACCCTGCCTCTACATAAAACACAAAATAGGGCTGAGGATGTGGCTCAGTGGTTGAGTACCCCTGAGTTCAATCCCTGGTACCAAAAAAAAAAGGTTGATTCACTTTTCTCCATGCATATCTTAACGAAATCAATTGGAGGATCAGTTTTCAATTTAATAGTTACAGCTTTGACTTCTGGACTATTGTATAGTCATTTCAGATAAATCATTTTGTCATCCCACTATGAGCCATAGGCCATTTCTAAATTCCTTTTTTCCTCCTCCACCCCTGCCATGTCCTACTGCTTTAAGATCTAAGGAATTCTCTGCATATAGGCTCGTCTGTTTGTAATTCCTTTGCTGTGTAGGTTTTTTTTTCTCCATATTTTACTTTCATACATTGTGGCTATTCCCTTCAGCAGCTCCCTCCTAAAACATACTGTACTTGAATAAAGATAAAAGGAATAGCATCCTTCTTCATACGTCTACTGGCATTGGAGGAGTGCATCTTGTTCCTATCTTCCAAATGAAGATTTGTCATTATTTTGATAAAATGTTTTGTGGTAGGAAAAGGGGTGGAGAATGGGGAAGAAGATAGGAACTGGCAGTGGGGAACAAAAAAAAATGTAGTGCTATGATAAATAAAGAGTGGGTTGAAAGGATATTAATGAACAATATTAGAGAAGGAGTAGAAATGAATGTTTTAAGTCTTAGTAAAAGGATAGTATTAAGCTGGAGGTTTAGGTCAGTGGTTGAGCATTTTCAAGGCTGTAGATTTGGTCCCAGCATTGAAAAAAAAAAAAGACAGATCACAAAGAAAACACTGGAGGTTGAGGATGACACACAAAGTGAAAATTCCTGCTTTGGAGGAAACTGTCCTTAGTAATGCCACCATTACCTCAAAAGTGAGTTAGCTTTCTCTCCCATTCTCTCTCTTTCTACACTCTTCTATTTGGTATTGTATTTGTTTGCTTTTGCACAATAAGATTTGATTGTTTAGCTCATCTTCTGACCTCCATGAAACAAAATGCTATTGTGCTCCCATTTGTACCATGAATGTCTCTGGAAAAGACCACTGATGTTAGAAATCTCTGTATTCATGTTAGTAAATGTCACTTTTGGGGGGGACAGGAGATTTCCTTTTTTTTTTTTTTTTTTTTTTAATATTTTTTTAGTTGTAGATGGACACAATACCTTTATTTTATTTATTCATTTTTATGTGGTGCTGAGGATCGAACCCAGTGCCTCACCCATGTTAGGCAAGCGCTCCACCACTGAGCCACAGCCCCAGCCCCGGGACAGGAGATTTCTGAACTGAATACATAAATTTGAATCAGCAATGTCCTTTTAAATATTAGACCTGAAAAATAATATAACTTCCCAAACCTGAATGAAAATCAGATCATCACTGATGGAGCTCCATAGATTTCCCAGGTTTTATCTCAATTTCACTATTGAACTTCCTGGGGATATAGATATATTTTTTTAAAGCTCCTTAGGTAGATGACTTTGATGATCATCCACGTTTAAGAATTCCTGGCAAAGTTATATTGATCAAGAAAGGGCTGGAGGGGAGTTTGTGGGGGGACAAACTCTGAGGTGAACCCCATGTGACCATGCACAGACTTCCATCTTTAGTTTTGAATGCATTTCTCCATTCAGACAGCCAAGTTACCACCAGTCCACCACTCTGTCCTCATTGCTCTTTTAATAGCACACCAGCAGGTGGTACTGAATTTTGTTGAGGGTGGGCTGGGGGTTTCACCTTTGAGGGAAATCTTTTTAAAGAAGTGCCCAGACATTGCTGATAACAAAGTATCCTCCAACTCCCTATAGTCTTCTTGCCTTTTCCTTCTTGGTATGCATGGTCCTGTGTGTTATATGTGCAAGTAAAAGATAACCGGGCATTAAGTAGGTGATTTTTTCAGCATCAGATAAAGAAGAGGAAGTGTGAGAAGGAGAACACAAATCTATTGAGTAGTTTTTTTAAAAAAATTTTAATTAAGAAACATCAGAGATTATAAGGTTATTTAAAACAATTTTTTGATGACTCAAATAAATAGATGATACTAAGCTGGGTGCGGTGGCACACGCCTATAATCCCAGCACTTTGGGAGGCTGAGACCAGAGAATCACCAAGTTCAAAGACAGTCTCAGTAATGGGGAGGTGCTAAGCAACTCAGTGAGAGTCCTCTCTAAAGAAAATACAAAATAGGGCTGGGGATGTGGCTTAGTGGTCAAGTACCACTGAGTTCAATCCCTGGTACAAAAAATAAAATAAAATATATGATACTAAAATAGCTTCCTTATCATTCCTCAATTATACATTTTTCAAATCTGAACAGAATGTAGCCTCACTTCTGAGAAGGCTTTAACATACCATCAAGTACACACACCTCTCTCTGCTAGTTACAGTGTGCCTTATGAGAAGATTTTTCAGATTATCTGTTATTGTGTAACCATTGGCTCAGCTCTGTAAATAATCTCTTTTCGCCTGGTCTGGTGATGGTTGGCTGGACCCAGGAAAGTCTTTAAAATTCAGAAGAACTGCATGAAATGGTAGTGAGAACACTTAGCTCTACTTGGAATCTTTGCCCTGCCCCCCACCCCCCAATGCATTACAGAAGTTAAGTGAACCTCCCAACATCACTGTGAGGTAGGTAAGTAAATCTGAACTTGAAACCAAAAGCCCAAAGCTAAACAAGTTGCCTTAGTCTTTACAAGAGTATAGCATCAGAGAAGAGATTTGTATATTGGGATCCCCAGCTCCCAGGCTTACACTCAGAGGGAACCTCTCTTCTTGTTGACCACTTTGTAGAAAACTGTAATTTGATTTATTAAATGTTTATCCTTTTTAATTACAAGAAGTGATTCAGTAACTGTTTGTGAATTTTAACTTTTTTGAAAGTCTAAAGCCCCTTTTGTCTTCTCATTTTAGAAGCTGCTAACCTGTGCCAAACCTCCACGGCTGCTACGACACCTGTGACTCTTACTACTCCATTCAATATAACATCCTCTGTGTCATCTGGGACTATGTCAAACCCAGTCACAGTGGCAGCTGCAATGAGCATGAGAAGTCCAGTAAATGTTTCAAGTGCAGTTAACATAACCAGCCCAATGAACATAGGGCACCCTGTAACTATAACAAGTCCATTATCCATGACCTCTCCTTTAACACTCACTACCCCCGTAAACCTCCCCACCCCTGTCACTGCCCCTGTGAACATAGCACACCCTGTCACAATCACATCTCCAATGAACCTGCCCACACCTATGACATTAGCTGCCCCTCTCAATATAGCAATGAGGCCTGTAGAAAGCATGCCTTTCTTGCCCCAAGCTTTGCCTACTTCACCGCCTTGGTAAACAGTATTATAATATCAAAATATGGGTTAAAGTAAATATTTACCAGCAACTTATTCTTAGTTGATTAAAGCAAAAAGCAGACCATGAAATTGGAAAATTTTATTACATTAGTTAATAAGAGTGTAGTAGCATTTTCCACCAATTTGGCTGGGATTGTTCAAAGTAGGGTATATATGTAACTTTATTACTGGACCACTTTAGTTTAATCAGAAATTCCTCTTAGCTGGCAGCATTGCTTAAATGGAATAGTACTTGGCAAGATGAAATGCCAGAATTACAACCAATCAAAAAAGCAAAACCCATCAAAATTAAAAATAAATAAATAAATAAATAAATAAAAAACAGCATTACTGTTTCTAATCCCAAGAAATCATTTTATTCTCAACACTAGCAGAAACTTCTCCCCATACAAGGTGGATGGCTGATTTTAACTTAAAATTCTAAATCCACAGATTGAGAGCTAGTGTAGAATTGTCTGTTTATTGTTTTTATGAGTAAATACAAGCATTATCATAATAAAATGCATTTCAGAGAATATGCATTTTACCTTTGGGAATATGTTAATTTCAGGCAGCATTCCCTATGGGAAAGGTGATACCAGCTCTGATATGCAAAGCATATGATAATTTATCATTCTAACTTCAACATGTAATAGGGATTGTGACCTGATATTTGGAGATGTAAATATTGCTCAGCATATTAATCCTGATGGAATATAGCATTGTAGTTGACTTTTTAAAAAAATTTTTAAAAATATATACAAATTGTGTTTTGGTAAGAAAGGCCACAATTGACAGGAGAAGTCAAGTGTACGGACCCACAGGTCCTAACAGAGGCCAGTGGGACTCCTATTCAGGAGCCAAGATGTACTTTGGAACAGTTTAAATATATTGCTTTAAATTGGAAGACGCTGGAGGCACTGGGATGTAATATGCCCCTCTCTCTCCCAATCAGAGCCTGTTGATGTTACAACAGGGACAGATGTGTTAGATGCTCACTAGAGTTTATGTCTTATATTAAATTGTATACAGTTTTTATTCTAACCACTAACTAGGTAGTATGCCCCTTCAGAACAAGCAGAGTATATCTTTTTTTTTTCCTCCTTCCGTTTAATCAAGTATTGTGCAGATTTGTTCAACTTTGTAAATACAGACATCACCTTTTTTTCCTTTGATAAAACACTTGTATCAGCTTTGTGGTGTTTTCAGGGAGACAGCTGTCTGTACTCTCTGTAGAAACCCAACAATGATTGTGCACGTTGAGACATGTGCTTTTTATTTTCTAGCAGGACATTTTATCTCTGTACATAAGGTAGAAACCAAAAGCTAGGGAAACAGATATTCTTACACCATCATGCCACACATTAATGTTTGTAAAGCATTGTGTTTAAAAAAGAGTTAACTAAAACCAAGATGCTGTGATTTTTTTTTTTTTTAGTTGCAATGATTTTTTTTTCATTTTAATCTTGCAGTTAAGACAAATGGAAATTAGTTGTGTTAATCCTGCAGAATGTTTGCAGGACTGACTATCAAACTGGATGACTTCCGTTTATACCCCACTGTGTCAGTTCAAGCATAAAAATACCTTGCATCTGAGGCAGACTTCCTATATCAGGGATAGGTATCTGTGTGTCATTATACAAAACAGTTCTAGGGGGTTGAACTACATAGTAAAAAAAAAATAAATAGTACCTAGTGTAAAATAATTTTATAAATGATCTTTTGTACTTTAGGACATTAAATTGTACAACTTTTGTATATATAAAAGCTTAGGAACTTTCTGTTTAGCAGGAAGGCAACACATTCCTACACTTTTAATGTATATGTTTGTTATAATGTCCATGTAAACATGCCCTATGTTTGTGCCTTTTAATTAGTTTGTCTCAATAAACAAAATGTAGAGAAAAATATGTAGCTATGACTTTGTTACAATTGTTCTTATCCACAGTACAAAAATGGTTTGTTTTTAATATGTAGAGCATTATGTGTGGACTACTGGAAGGACTCATGTAGGGAAGGTCCAGGGATGGCCCTGCCAAGGCCTGGATTGGGAGGGCAGGGACCACATTTGGAGGAAGCCCACATTTTCTGGCATGCAGACCACCCAAGAGTGGGTTCTGGCTCTGCCTGCTGGTACCAGTCATTTCTTTCTGGTGGACTGGCAGTCACAATCCTCCATGATTTAGACAGCCCAGGCTTCCTCCACAGTGGCCCAAGGAGCAATTCTAAATGGGGGCAGGTGTGATGGACCCTACCCCAGGCTAGAGTGTGGTCATCAGTTTCCTGAAAGTATTAGTTCTTAAAAAAAAAAAAAAAAAAAAAGATATATACTAGAAATGATTGTTTTATCAATTCATTGTATAATAAACAGGAGTGAGACTTCATTGTATGATTTCAGTTAAAATGCTATTTTGTATGCATTCTTTATTCACTTACGAAGCTTGTCTGCAATAATAAAACCACGTCGTGTCTTCTTTTGGGAGGGAGCAAGTTGGTAGCAGGATTGGGGTGAGGGCGGGCCACTGCAAAGGGGGCCAAAGGGTTATGTGGTGAAACACTCCTGTGTCTTGGAACTGGAATTGAGTTGTGATGCTGATGAACTGATTCAGCCAGGTGTTGAAGGCACGACGGCCACCGCTCTTCCGAAAGGCAGAGTATGTTTTTCCCTTCTGGTTATAACCTGGTTGAGAGCTTCCCCTTTATCAGATTGGCAGCTAAATGGTTGTATTAGATAATCCGCAAATCTGACATCCAACCTGTTATGCTCTAGGGCTCGCTGCTTGGCCTGCATTTGCCTTGTATTGTGTATCCATTTCCCTCCTAAGGTGTGCTCCTAAATGAAGGTTTCTGTGTAAGCAGATGATGATTTTACCTGTCAATACCAGCACTGTATTACTAACATGCAAAATACTGCAGATTTATTTTGACAAATTAAAGTTAACCAGTCACAAATGTTATGGATTGCTTAATACCTCAAAAGCTTCATCAGTTTGCAATGGTAGAGAAATTTCTGAAGCACTACTTCTCCAAGTGTATACTTCTCAATATTGGGCTGAAAGGGAGGGAGGGACCATGTTGGGCTGGTTGGTATCTCCATACCACGGAGGACAAAGGGTGAAAAGGCACTAGACTGACTGCAGAGGAGAAATACGCCTACCAAGCATCTCCACTGAAGACCAACAATGTGCTGGACAATAGTGGGCACTAAGGGACTTGTAAAAGTGATTAAGACATGATTGCTGCTGCCAAAGAGGCTGTCAATGGAGATATGACAAGTACACAAATGATGATATCACTAGACAGGGAATTGATGAATCTGACACTTCATTTATTGAAAAAGTTTTACGTACCTCCATCTGTTTTATATAGAATCAAGGCTTTCCTAATTGCTTAGTCTCTATTGACAGTGTATATAGCTGGAGGGAAAGTATTCTTTTGTTCTGTTTTTCTCTTGGAAACAGTAAGTTTTATTTCACTAAATTGCAGTAAATCTTTTTCCAGTCCCAGCTGTCCAGGTGTCTCTGCTGTTTTCAAGGGGCCCTATAGTTTGGTCCTCTCTGATAAGACCTGGTTTGGAATGTAAAGGGGATAGTGGAGGTTTTCATTTCAGTATCCTTAAGAATCACTGGACAGGGGGCTGGGGCTGTAGCTCAGTGGTAGAGTGCTTGCCTAGCATGCATGAAGCACTGGGTTCAATCCTCAGCACCACATACAAACAATAAGTGAATAAAATAAAGATCCATCAACAACTAAAAAAAAATTAAAAAAAATAAAAAGAATCACTGGACAGAAAGTCCAATCTGTTCATGGATTGGAAATCACTTTCCCCTCCCTGCCCTAATACATCTAGTCCTTAATCTGCATTTCCTCTTCAAAGAGCCTTATAGCCTTCAGGAGTTATTATTTGTTCCCATATGGACATATACATCTCTCTACCGCTGGCCTGTCCCTAGCAGGTAACTAGATCATCTTCCCCCTAAGCCCATGGGGCAGGCAGGTCAGTGTACAATGATCCAGGGCTGAATGCTGAGTTTGTGTAGTAGTCCAAACTCCAGCTTCTCTTGGTGGCCACCTTTGGGCAATGTAAGGCCCATTTAGTTCCTAAGAAAGAGATGGAGTCTCAAGGGCTTTACTTGAGATCTTTGTGTGATCAATCAAGACTTCTTCCTGAACTTACCCTCTAGGGGTTGGCTAGTCAGTCTTCCTCTTCCCAAGACAGGCACTTGACACAGATGTTGGCCTTGGACCATGAGGATTTATTTATATATATCGCTTTACAAAAACTGTCCTGCCATGGTAAAGGAATGAATTCACATACTTCATATCCTCTATTACCATTGACTTGCACTATAATTTCAGACTTTTTTTTTTTTGTCACTATGTTAAATTAACATCCTGCTTCCCAACCCCTAAATATCCCTTGGAAGAGTACATAAAATAAGAACTTAAAACCACTACTTGTATTGGACTGAATCCTTTCTAGTGTATGTAACTTAGCTGTGCAGGTATAATAATGTGAAGTGTTTTGTAAATTCTTGTTTATGGAGTTTCCTCAAAGTGGGGTCCACCTGCATTTAGGCTGTGTCAACACAGGCTAAAAATGGACATTTGAGGAGAACATTCTGTTCTGGTCAGCAAGCTATTCCTTTGGTATGACAGCTGGAGAGTTTGAGAAGACCAAGGGGGAACTGAAGGGACATACCCTTTCAGAAACTGGTCCTGCAGCTCAGGCTGGCAGGCAGTGTTCAGGTCCATGACTGGGGCAGATGTGCCAATTCTAGAAAATGCTCATGGAGAACACAGCCAGCCTCAAGACATTGGGATGGGAAGCTAGGCTTTTGTAAATCTTTGGGGCAGTTAGGGTCCACAGAGCCTCTTCTCTGCCCCAGGGTTACTAGAGTCAACCAGATCTACAGATCTGACTTGGATCCCCAAGGCCCTTGCTCCAGAACCAAGAAATTCCTACCTTTGTTAGTGGTGAGAAAAGAGCCAGAGGGAAATCAGTCTTGTATATGTGGGGGACAGGGACAAGGAAGTCTTGGAAATTACAAAGAGGCTAAGGAAGAGAAGAGAGAGATTTGAAGACAATGTCCTTGGGCTACTTGTGACATTACCTCTCTTCCACCTCCCGCCTCTCCCCAGGCACCTCCCCTGAGCTGGATCTGATTATTCAGAGGACTCAAGTCAGGCTGCTAGTCCAAGCTAGCTGTGATAATTTCAGCTATTGTCACCAGGCAGAAAAGAAGATGTGCTTTTCTTGGCCAGATAAAAGATAAAACCAGTAACTGAAGAAGCAGGCAAGATTCAAGTGATGAGGAGGGAATCCCAGGAGTTGGGACCTGTAAGCCACTTCTGGCTGGAGGAGGTGGTGGACCCATTCCTTCCTAGAATCTCAGTTTCATCCCAAGAGTGCAAGCCCTTATTCTGCGGGAGCCCTCTCCAACACAAAGGAGTTCTGTGGCTTTGTCAGCCCCAGAGCTATGTTATCAGGGATTTTTAAAGAAGAAGAATGGGGTGGGGTCTTTGGGAAGAGAAGGAGAAAAGAGGCAAAATAACAGCTTACACTGTCCCCATGGGCCTAGAATACCCTCCCCACAACCAACCCTCCAACATACTTTCTCCACTGTGAATCTCTACACATCTCGAAAAGCCGTTTAAATGTCACTCCCTCTGAAACTTCAGGCATTAGCTTGTTCTACCTTGGTTTTTGCTGATTTTGCCATTCGTGGAGAAGTCCCAATGTCTAGGAGATCTGAAACGCAACAAGGAGCCAAAAACCAAGGCCCAAAACAGGAGCAAGTGGCAAAGTAAGTGAGGAGGCCCTCCAAAGGATCCAGAGCAGAGGGCGATTGAGCATAAGGGATAGAATGAAGGGGTGGGAGATCACAATATAGAGTTGCAATCAAGAGCAGAGGCTTGGAATCTGACAGGCCCAGGTGTAGCAAATCTAAGCTGTGCCACTTGGAGCTGTGTGGCCTTGGGCGAGGTTTATAACCTCTCTGGTCCCTTTTCTCAGCTGTAAAATAAGGACAATAATAATTCCAACCTAGTACAGTTTTGATCCAACTCATATAAAATGTCTAGCACAGCGCCACGTATAGAATATGAACCCTCAAATCTAATGCATTCCCTCTCCACCTGGTCTTCCTGTTTCCTGTCTCAGTCATGGCAACATTGGTTTGCTCAAAGGCATCCTTTGAAAGACCCACAAATGAGCTGAATGCCATCCTCATTGCTTCCTCACCTCAGACTGGAGATTTGGGATTTTGTCACCTGGTATGACAACAAAAGCTTTATTACAGAAATGAGAAAATTAGATGGGAAACATCTGGGAAGCAGCTAGTTGAAAGTTGGATCTAGATGTGACAGGGAGGTTTCTGGTTAGACCCAAGGAAGAACCACCAGGCTGGAAGACATGTGCCTATCTGGGGATGGTGCGTCCTGCTTGGAAAAGTGTTTGTCTCACTTCACTTCCCCATGTTAACTGCATCCAAAGAAGGCTCCTGTACAGCTGTCTCTGTAATTATATCCTCCTGAAAATCAGGCAATTAGTTCTTCTGAAGAGATAGCTGCAAGCCTCCTCTTTGCTTTCCAAGAAGAAAGGGGAGAGCACCACCACCTACCAAGGTGGTGGAGAAGAGGTTAGTTGGAGAAGAGGCCTGACATCCTTCTAGACCAGCTCACTCCAGAGGCTATCATAGTTTCATCTCTCACAGGTCATCCTAGACTCAGGGTCTGAGAGAGGAGTCCACAGAGCACGAGGCAAATTTGGGTGTTGCCACAGCTGGATCAGTCCAGACCTAGCATTCACTGACCTCCACTTTTTGGCCTACCGTACTTTGCCAGCTTCTGGACGTCCTCTCCGCCTCGGTCTCCCTAGAGCTGGAGCCAGGGCTTAGGCGAGGGGGTGGGAGGGAGTCAGACAAACAACTCTTGGGCGTGTCGGCCCCGCCCCAACTGGAGCATCGCCGAGCTGGGATTGGTTGATATCTCCTGGGCTCTGATTGGCCGGGTGTCGGTCAGGCTGCTCATTCACAGCATTACTACTGTTATCTACCAGAGCTTCCTTCCCCTTCTGCACTTGGACAGTTGTACTTTTTCTATGTAAATAGATAAAATTCAGTCCCATTGTTTTCGCAGATGATGTGCCCTCAAATACAAAGTTGGTTCCCTCAAGGATGACTGAATCTGTCCGTTTATTGTGTCCCACCTTCAAATCACACAGTGCAAGGGATCTGGAAAAGGCCTATGGGAAACTGGAGGGCTGCGTTTTGCACACCCAGGCTAGACCACAGCTTATCATGGGAGGTCAGTGGTTTGCTGGGTTGGCCCTTCTTTTGTCAACTCCAGTCCTTTCTACCATCTTTCTACCATCTATACTTATGTCATAACATTTTATTCACTGAGCTACATTCCTGGCCCTTTTTATTTTTTATTTTGAGAAAGGGTCTCACTAAAGTTGCTTAGGGCCTCACTAAGTTGCTGAGGCTGGCCTAGAACTTGGGATCCTCCTGCCTCAGTTCCCCAAGTTGCTGGGGTTATAGGTGGGCATCATTGGCTGGCCTTCACCTACTTTCAAAATGTGGTTAAACGCTCTTGTTAACTAGGATCTCCCTTAGAGGGAAAGCTGATGGAAGGGCTTAGGCAGAGAAAACATAAAGTAAACATTAGGGGAAAAAAATTGTTTTTAGGGCTGGGGCTGTAGCTCAGTGGTAGCGCGCTTGCCTAGAATGCGTGAGGCACTGGATTCAGTTCTCAGCACCACATATAAATAATAAATGAATAAAATAAAGATCCATCAACAACTAAAAAATAAAAGAATTGTTTTTATTTGGAAATGCCTTCAAATTTTCAAAAGCTTGCAAAATTGAAAATACTACAGTAAACACATATGTACCCTTTATCCAGATTTAATGAATTGACATTTTATCCCTTGCTTAATCACTTGTGGACTCTATATATCTAATTTGGCGGGGGAGACCATTTCAGAGTTTCATATCTATAGTCCTTTACCCCTAAGTATTTTCCTGTGTGTTTTCTAAAAATAGGGAAATACTCTTACACAGCCCATTTGTTAATTTTATGTATTTACATTTATTTTATTTAATCTACCATCCCTAATCCAATTTTATCAACATTTCTTTTCTCCTCAAGTATGAGATCTAGTCTAGGGTCAAGTACCATATGTCGTTGTCATGTCTCTTTAGTCTTCTTAATTCTGGAACATTTACATATCCGAAAAATTTAAAATATACCCCTGCCTTATTTTTCTACTAGAACATTCCTCATTTTGTGTTTGACATTTCCTCATGAACTTATGCATTGTTAGCTGGAATACTGCATAGACAATGTGTCCCCAGGATATCCCATCTGGAGGTACATGATGTCCCTCTCTCCCTCATAGATGACATGAATTTGGACCATCCAAAGTGTTGTCTAATTTCCCCACCACATAAAAGCATCCCCCTACACATAACTAATCAGTAGTCTGAAGGGAGACACTAAGACCATTGACATGTCCTATTCTTCATTAAGATTTCCCCCTAGGCCAGACATGGTGGCACAAGCTTGTAATCTCAGCACTTAGGGAGGCTGAGACAGGAGAATCGCAAGTTCAAAGCCAGCCTCAGCAATGGTGAGGAGCTAAGCAACTCAGTGAGACCGTGTCTCTACATAAAACACAAAATAGGTCTGGGGATGTGGCTCCGTGGTCGAGTGCCCCTGAGTTCAATCTCCAGTACCCCCCCCCCAAAAAAAAGCAAATTTGACTGTAAATTTGTGATTACTATCCTTAAAAAGCCCTGGATGCTGCCCCCCACCTGCTGCTGTCCCTCTCCCAGTGTTCCAAGCAGTTCACTGTCAGGCCTCCCTTACCCTTCCAGACTGACCTTGCTGCTGTCCTCCAGCCACCCTGCAACTGCCATCTACCGCCCACTCTGGCCAATGCGGATAGTCCCTCACATTCAGAGGTGTTCCCAAATCCCCATCCCCCTTCCTTGGCTTAAGCTGTGCTCTGGAGGGGAATGCTCTTGTCCCTCCTTTGAATCATTTCCCCTGTTTAAGGCTCAGTTCACATGCCAGCTCTTCTAAGGTGCCCTCTTTGGCTCCTCCCCCACCAGAACTAACCACTTCCTCCCTGTGGAGCTCCAGAGCTACACGTGTCACATTTTAACAAGTGTCACACACTACCTTGTATGATTTGCCAGTCGCTTCACATCTACTTTCCCCTTAGACTTGGTGGTTGTAGGTGTGTAGGTGCTGCCTTGTCTTTGGGATCTTAGTAGCACAGGGAAGGTGAATAAAAATGGTTACAGAATCCAGGAGCGGTGGCTCATGCCTGTAATCTCAGTGACTTGGGAGGCTGAGGCAGGAGGATCGCAAGTTTCAGGCCAGCCTCAGCAACTTATTAAGGCCCTGTATCAAAATAAAAAGGGCTGGGAATGTAGCTCAAAAGTAGAGTGCTTGTGGGTTCAATTCCCAATACGAAAAAAATAAGTCATGGAACTGGATTGAAACAGCCTATTTAAACATAATTAAGGAAGAAAGTTACTTATGTTTAATCTTCCTCTTTCTAATCATAATGATTTTGAAGACTGTAGATACACATGTGACTATAAAGAAATGTATGTCCAAGGTAGGAAATTTGTAAAATCTAGGAAAATATTAATTAATAAAAAATAAAAGTTATATATAAAATCCTCATTCAATAATTGTTAACATTTTGGCATATCTTTTAGTCTTTTCTGTGTTCATAACTAACTAAATAAAAATCAATAGGATCAAATTGCATACTCTTTTGTAGCTTTCCTTTCCCATAACATTATATTGTGATGTTTTTACAGACATTAAATATGCTTTGAAATTGATTTTTTATTTTATTTTTATTTTTTTGAAAGTTTGAACATTTTATTAAGTTTTAAAAGCTACATTTGTGGGGCTGGGGCTGTAGCTCAGTGGTAGAGCGCTTGCCTAGCATGCGTGAAGCACTGGGTTCGATCCTCAGCACCACATACAAACAATAAATGAATAAAATAAAGATCCATCAACAACTAAAAAAAAATATTAAAAAAAGAAAGCTACATTTGTGATACACTAAGATGTTTAGTGAGTGGGCATGGGCTTTAGGAGTTGTAGAGTACTGCTATTTTTTTTGTTACATTCTGCATGCATTCACATTCTTGGTTCAGGACTAGGAAAAGTATGTCCTCTTCTTCCTCATCAAAGTGTTTCTCGATGATGGTCAGAACAGTCTGGCTAATCTGACGGTTCTCGTGTAGTTGTAAAGCCTCGATCTTGTTGATCCCCCCAGTTCTTCTATCAGAAGGCAGAGGCTTTTCTTCTCACACAGTTTATATGCTGACTGGATGATATAAGAGATGACATCAAGAATGATGATAACAGCCGGGCACGGTGGCTCAAGCCTGTAATCCCAGCACTTAGGGAGGCTGAGACAGGAGAATCGCGAGTTCAAAGCCAGCCTCAGCAATGGCGAGGCGCTAAGCAACTCAGTGAGACCCTGTCTCTACATAAAACACAAAATAGGGCTGGGGATGTGGCTCAGTGGTCGAGTGCCCCTGAGTTCAATCCCCAGTACCAAAAA